>APFE031577298.1:117511-226488 GCA_000404065.3 Pinus taeda
AAAATTTGGACCCTATATTAGGTTGGGAAAACCTACCTATGGTTTTACGGTCCATGGTTTTGGACGCGATGGTTTTCGGTCCATGGTATTGGATGCTTTGGCATGTATAAATATGGATTGTAACATTGAAAGGAACATAATGAAAAATCAAGTTGGTAGTCCCAGTTTTGGGATCCAGTGGGAAATCTCTGTGTATATGTGTTTTATGTGTTATGCTCTTGCATTGTTTATTTTTTTGTGATTTAGAATTCGTATGAATGTAATTTCTGTATGGGGTTAAAACCTACAGAGGGGTTTTAGGAGACCTCTGGCAACCTTTTGGAGGCTTTCCTTGCAATCAGACTTCAAAAAGCCATGTATAGGAAATTATATAGGAGGCTATAGGGGATCTACAGGAGGATCTACAGGAGGATGCCAAGAGCTATTTTTAAAGGGTTTAAAGGTGGAAAAATGGTGGGAAAGGGTAGCTGATGCCTAGAGGGAGTGTTAAGGTGTCTGAAGTTCATCAAGGATGATTATGAAATGAAATGATGGTTGGATTTATTCAAAGGACGAGAGGGAATTTTATGAGAAAAATGCATAAATTAGGGAAGATTTGTGAAGGGCTATGAATGACCAATGAAAAATGTAGCAAAAGAGATGGTGATGGTAGTTTTATTCATTTATTATGAGTAAAGATGTACTGTAAGAGAGTTGCAAATCAAAACACTGAATCTGAGCAAGAAAAGAACTAGCTGCACCAAGAAAACAGAACTATATCTCAAGTTAACCTAAATTTTGATCTAGGAAAATAAAATGTTGAACAATGCTATATGGAAAGGAAAGCATGGAAAGAGATTTATTGCAAAAACAGAAATAAGTATGGAAAAATGGTTCTGGCATTAACCTCTAAATCAAATTGTAATACTAGAAATTGCGTGGGGAAAGAAAAACTGTGTTTTTATGGTAGCAAGCAGATCTTGACCTCAGCACATGGTCCCCAGACGAGGAAAGGAGGACAGAATCTATTGATTTCGTTTTTGTACCTTTCTCTTACCACTATTTAGCCTACTTTAGCAACTGAAATGGAAAAAACTATGTAAAACACCAAAAGCAGCCTATTCTACTAAGGGAGAAATCTATCTAACAACAACTAATTCATGAAATGAAGCAAAACATATAAATACAAGACAAGAGGTACTGGGTAGCTTGGGTTGGGCCCTAACCCAAGAGCTTCAGTCCCCTGAAAGAACTCAGCGCTGGATCAAAAAACATTTCATCTCCATTATCAAAATAATAGTCACATTACATAAAACTATTCACAAAAGTAAGCTCGAGATGAGCTGCGCAAAAGCTACAACAAAAGTGCGAAAATTTGACTAACATCCAACTAAACTACTGAGCACCTAAGCCCTCCTATTTATACAACTGGAGCCTCCAACATCTCTCCTAAAATCAAGAAGGCTTGGCTCCCAAGACTAGAGATAGACAATGGTTCTTCTTCACTTGCTCAATTGCCCCTTTGATGCATTGATGTGGCTACTTGTGCTCCAAGATTTCTGAAGTAGGATTCAAGGTAGGGGGTCATAAATGAGGGGGACACCCTCCTACAAATCCTCTCCCTTGTTTTGCTCGAATATTGGTGTCGAGTAGTAAAAAGGGTCTTTTTCACCTATATTTATCCTACATTAATTATCAATCCAGGTACAACTTGTTATCTCAAAGAGTGTACTCAGTTTGAGGCAGTCACTTGTCAAGAGTAATGCTAGTAGTATAGTGCTCTTGCAAAAGTAAATAAATGCAGGAAACAAACTCTAAATGTAATGGAAAGCACTTGAAATGCTTTGTAACTAGATCATTCATATAAAAAACTACATCACTTCATCAGTTAAGGGTGCAGTAATAATAACTCTTCCATTTGTAAACTGATGCAATTAAAAAGCAATCAACGAGAATATCATCAATCTGGAAACTGGACAACAATAGTCAATGTTCACTATAGTTTTAGATCATTCTGTTCACACCAAAGAAATTACTTGAAATGATAATTCAGTTAACAGGAAAGGGAACAACGAGTAATCTATTTTAAAAAGATTGAACAACAAGGCTTTAACCTATAGAAATGAATCAAGCGGAAATTGTAATCTAAAGGGATTAAGCAGCAATATTTACCTTAGAAATGATTTGAACAACAAACAGAAAATGGAACAGTAAACTAAGGTAAGCATACAAAATACTGAACACAACCTGAATCAAATATAAACACACAACAAGCTAAATCAAATGTTACTCACAACACATCTATACTGAGAGAAGTAGTAATCTGAGTTTCGGCATAACAAATATTAATTACGGTTATGTACATGGAACAACAATCCCAATGAACAACAATCACACTTTAGAGGTAAACCGTAACTAAATAGACAATATTACCGATCTATAAATACACAACACTGTTACTCTATAAACGGACAATAATGGTAACATGTAAAGGAACAACAACATTATACAAAAGTATCAGTCTGTAAAGGAATGACAATGCGATATAAATTTAGAATGAACAGCATAACATTCCAGTTGCAGAGGATAACCTTACTATTCAAATATGAATGAAATATAATAGAGCCAATACATGAAATAATAAAGAACAATAGATTATTGAACAAAGCAAATAAAAGAAATCAAACCACACACGACATCGAATTGGAAGATAATGGTACAGGAAGCAAGTGATCCACTAGGGTCAGAACCTTAGCCTCCAGGGACACACTGCTGTGATTACTCCAGAATCAAAGATGGAACAACAATATAGTTTATGTATTAATTATCAACAGAGTTACAGTAATCACTCTTTAAGGAGAGTCGATGATCAAAGCTTAAGTTACAATAGTGAATTTCACAAAACAACAATAATCTACCCCTTGGGATAGCAAGGTTGTCCCTTTTGATAGTAGCTGGGTGGAAATACCAAAGATACATATATTCTTTAAGGTAGCGATCCCTCAGGATCGAAGGATCCCGAGGGATTCGCCATATCGTCATTTCTTAGTTATCTCTTTGTTCTCTTGCGCTGATTTTCTCTCTCCTCTTCCTTTCCTGGCTTATGCACTCTAATCTAGATTGCCTCGTTTGGATGTGGTTCCATACCAAAGGGAAAACAGTTGATTTTGTCTTGTCTTTTCCCTTGGAATGACGATCTTCCATTTTCTTCATTTTCTGCATAGGAAAAGGTAATAATTAGTCATTTTATTTTAATCACAAATCTCCTAAACTTTATCATAATCCTTCATCATATGCCTATTTCATAATGTAAATAAGCTATGAATTTAAAGGAAAAGATAACGAAATAGGTGGCATTTACATACCTTCTCTAATGCTCAACACACCCCCTTGCTTACCCTTTTTCATGCCCTCATGAAAACATTGTAAACGACATGCAAGGAAGCTAGGGAATAGGCTACAGAAGGAGTCTCAATTGGTGGTCTACAACAATGATTCCTAGCTAAGAATTCAAAAATATGCCCTGTTTGACCTTCAGGAAATTCATATAAGGCTCTATATCCTGGTGCAAGGTACCAAATGACTGGACTTCGGAACCTACGGCCTAACCAAGACGGGCCTTCTCTCAAAATGAGATCACCATAAATACCCAAGCAGTCAGCAGTTAGCTTAAAATTCTCATAATTGAATGGTTCTCTGTTTTGGATATTCCGATTGGAAGTCTGGTATCGGAATTTTTCTACTGCTACAGCAAGGTCTTTGATGGTAAATAAGTATTCTACCCCTTGTCGGATGACTGTTGTGTGAATAGGTCCCAATTTCTTGATCACACCTTGAGTTCTCATTAGGCTCCTATGTTTATTCCATAATTACAATGGGTCTCTAGGTTCACCCCTTACCCATAAATCTAATCCATTCTCCTGTCTTTGAAAGACATTGCAGGCTTTAAGCCACTTTATTTGATTAACACCGAAAGAAATAAATTCCTACAGTTGGACATCATCGACAAAAGGGCTAGGGTTCTGTTCTGTTTCTCCATCTAATACAAGATTGTACAAATAAAATTCACATAACAATCGCTAAACTTTCAACCCATAATGCTTACAACAATTTATGAACTCATCAATGGTTTTTATCTCTATAGGTATGCCTACCTTGACAACTTTAATTTTCAATTGTAAATATCTTTCCATTAAAAACCAAGCATAGTTTCTGGTAGAACATGCTAGAACATCAGTATACAGAGAACATAAGGTATCCATTTGATTTATGGCTATGTCTAGTCTATGGGTTACCTTTTTGACTCTTTCCTCTTCCTTTCACCATCCTTCAAAGGCCTAGCTTTATTGGGCTTGTGCCAAATCTTTTCGCAGAATTTCTAACCTCGGGTCATTATCCAACATGATAATTTTGGGCTGGAGATCTACTTGGATCTCCTTATTACGACATCTCGTCTTTATGGTCTTAGTTTCCTTCTTGCTAGAGGATAGTGCCTTTGTCTAGATTTCCTTATGACAGACCAGTGCATTGTATGTTTGTACTTCTACATTTGCAACAGCGAGATGTTGTTCCTTTCAATTTTGAATGGCAGGTTGGACTTGAGTCCTCTTGGTCTTTTTCTTAAGGGGTTTTTCCTTGGCAGTTGCATTCTTTTCCACAGAGGTTCCTTTTGATTTCTTCCTCATTTTCAAGACTCTTATATGTTGTTGAAGTTTCTTAATTACGTTAAGAAATCTCTGTTGTTCCTTTCACAATCTTTTAATTTCCTCTATTTTCTTGGAAGGAATAGCCATGTGTTTTCTCAGGCCTGGGATTTGTGCCTTTACCTTGGCTGGTCTCCTTGTTTTCTTCTTGGGATACTTCTTCAGGGTTCTGCTGATCAGGTTTTTTAGGGGTAGAAACCCTAATTTGTGTTGTTGTCTCCTCGACAGCTTCTTCTTCTAACTCTTCTTCATCGTGGAATTCTTTGGGTGTATTTTGAATAGGAACAGATTGTTCCTCTTCCTCTTCCTCATCACTCTTCTCCCCAGATACATGCTTATCATGAGTAGAGTGATCCTATTCTCCCTCCTCCTTGTCACAGAGTTCCTCGGATGAACTTTTATCGTGAGCAGAGTGCTCTTGCGGCCCTTCTTCGGTATGGGGGTTGAGTGGGCGATGAGGTTGGACATGTTTTCCCATATTGACAAGAATTGGGGCCAATTCATCTTCTTGCAGAGGATTTTGTAGAATATTTTCACTAAGTTGCTCTGTTTCCTCACTTTCTTCCTGACTAGATTGCTCAGTCTCCCCCTCTGGTTCTCCTTCATCATTTTCCTCCAATTCTTTTTTGTTCTCCCCACCTTCCAATTGTGGGGGTTGTTCATCTCTTGAATCACATATTTCAATAGGTTGACTAATGTTTCCCTCAGAATTTCCTAGCATTCCTCTGATGCTTGCCAATCTAACAGATTTTCTTCATTTGAGTGGTCTGATCGATGTACTGGCAATATGTTTTCGTTTTGGGGCTAGCGAAGCCAGTCCCCCATCTATCGAGAAAATAAATTCTTCCCAACTACTCTACTGTTGGGCAAGAATGTAGCTGACTATCAATCATATTAACCCATGGTGGCTTACTACTGACTCTACATGGTGAGATTTCTTCATGCTTCAGGCAACATCGTGTAACAAAAAATTTAAAAACGTAGGCAAATTCACAACACATTTTTGCTTTAACACAGCTAAAATTTTGAGATGGCATGGTCTTACCATGTCTTTTCTACCATCGCAAGTGATGTAGCTCTGGATAATTCTCACCAATTCTGCCCATGACTATCCCAAGGTTGCCGGTAGAAATCCTTTCCCTTTTACAGCTAGGTTGTGCCCTTCGTCTTAGAAGATGGTTCTGGCATCTCGTGGTCTCACCTTTTTCAAAGTCCACATAGGTTCAGCAGCTAGCAGTTCTGAAACTTCTGCAATTATGTCACTAGTGACTGCTATCTATCTCCCTCTCACCATGGAATGATTTTCTTGCAAATTCTGCAAAAACTCAATTGCCACCGTCTCATTGGATTGCTGTAGACAGTTAATGTAAGCTATCCATCCTGCCCTTGCTAGGATTTGTCGTGCCGCATCGGAGACCATCAACACCTAAGGCTCACTGCGAATTGATCTTCCTCCCATCTTATTCATACTTAACACACTGTAAAAACACACAAATAACAATGGTACAATAGGCTGTTCAAATGTTTATCTCACTATTAGGAAAGCACACAGAAGGTGATGGAACAACAAGTTGTTCAAATTTCTAACTTACTGCTAATTTTTGTAGAGCAAAACACGGAAATTGCATCAGAACAAAAAGCCATGCATATTGGGAAACAAAATACTGTTAAGCTTGCTATTCCCGAGTCATAATTGTTTCGAATGATGAGCTAACATGTATGCCAACGAATTATGGAGATCACCCATGCCCCCCTGTAATGTGATAGGTCATCCTCGACCATCAAATAAAGGAGTAGCATGCTAAACTACAATAGTACAGTGTAATAAAGGAACAACATATAGGGATATGCCATGTTTACAAAGATGAGTGGATTACCGAAATTGAGGCATATGTTAGAATCGCTAATAAATATGGAAATGGCATTATATGATGCTACAAATGGAGGAGAGGATAGTTGACGTGAATAAAAGTTTTTATGCGGTCATTATTGACTTTTACCATCATGATTGACTTGTAAATTATTTTCATGTATCAAAGGTTTGAGAGCGTTATATACATAGTCTCATTTGAACCACTTATAAAGATATAAGAAGAAGGGTTTTATAGTTACTATTGGTGCATAAGAAATATGACTTCAATACCATCAACAAAGCTCTATTACCCACAAGTGCCCATAACCTTGACAGATTTGTTTATTTCACCCTTGGAACGATAATCCTTTATGTACGTCTAGGAAAGTACTGTTGCAATGTTAGAATGGAGGCCATTGTGCTGGCTTGGTAACCAACTGAATCACAATGTCATTCACTAGGAAGGAGCGTGTCAGGCCAGGCAGTAATTGCACAAAGAAAAAATTAATTCGTGTTGTCTATTCCATTAGGTAGGTCTGTTATATACATGAGGGAGAGACTATTCAGTTCATCTCCCAATGACTGTTCATATTCCTCATTTATTTATTTACATATATTTACCCAATCACAAGGATTAGGTGTCAACATCCCCCCCCTTAATCTGAAGGGATTTTGGTGAGTCCAAGCATCATTCTGAATCGTTCAAGCTCTTCTCTTCCAAGCAGTTTGGTGAAGATGTCTGCAATTTGCTCATTTCTGGAACAATGACGGAGATGGATTTTTTTGGCCTCAACATGATGTCGAATCAGATGATATTTAGTATTGATGTGCTTCGTTCGATCATGGAACTTTGGGTTCTTGGCCAACTTTATTGCAGAGGTATTGTCAATCATGAGTGGAGTTGATTGTACTTTTTTTACCTGCAAACTTCAAGAATTTTCTGGAGCCACACAGTTTCTTTTGTTGCTTCAGCTGCTACCACATATTCTTCTTTTATTGTGGAATCTGCTGAAACTAATTGTTTGCATGATCTCCAAGAGACAGCTCCTAATCCAAGACTCATAGCATATCCTGAAGTTGATACCCCAGTTTCTTTGTCTCCATTGAAGTCTGAATCAGAGTATCCAATCAAACTGAAGTCGTCCACCTTTGTATACTTGATTCGAAAGTCTTGAGTTCCCTTTAAGTACTTTAGAACTCTTTTTGTAGCAGACCAATGTCCCTCACAAGGCTTTTGCATAAACCTGGAGAGGATTCTAACAGCAAATGAAATTTCTGGTCTGGTAGTAGTTAGGTAGTTGAGACTTCCTACAAGTTGTCTATACTTTGTTTCATCCTCAAATTCCTTTCCTTCAATAGATGTGAGCTTTAAGTTTTTTTCCATTGGAGTAGTAAGAGGATTGCACTCTGTCATGCCAAACCTGTTCAACAGATCTCCAATATATTTCTTTTGAGAAAGAAATATGGACTTTGGATGTTGGGTTACTTCAATTCCAAGATGGTAATGAACATAGCCCAAATCAGTCATTTCAAAACTTTTCCCCAATTCCTTCTTTATGAATGCAATGTAGCTTTCATTGTTCCCTTTCATCAAAAGATCATCTACATATACCATAACGTATACAACTATTTTTCCAACTTTCTTGGAAAATAAAGTTGCATCATCAAGATCAAAATGTTTGAAATTGAGTTTCAGAAGATGCTCAATTAGTTTTTCATACCAGGCTCACGGTGCTTGTTTGAGGCCATACAAGGACTTCACAAGTTTGCATACTTTATGTTCATGTCATTTCACAACAAATCCTTTAGGTTGGGACATAAAAATGTTCTCTTTTAGATCTCCATTCAAGAAAGCGGTTTTTACATCCATTTGATGGACTTTCCAACCGTTCTGAGCTACTAGTGCAAAGAGTGTCTGGATGGTAGCCCATTTTGCTGTGGGGGAAAACGTCTCTTGATAATCGACCCCTTCCTTCTGTGCAATACTTTTTGCCACAAGCCTAGCTTTATGCTTGTCAAGCGAGCCATCAGCTTTATACTTGTTCTTGTAGACCCACTTGTAGCCAATTGGTTTGGTTCCTAATGGAGGATCAACCATCTTCCAAGTGTCGTTCTTTATGAGGGCATCATACTCCTTTCGCATCGCTTCTTTCCATTCATCATGAGAAGCAGTTTCTTTGAAGGAAGTTGGTTCAAAAATTCATAATCATAAGAAACACCCATATCAATAGGTGAATTAGAGTCATCTACATCACCTCTATTTTGTCGGTTTTCATTTCTAGTTCCTGTCTTTCCAACCTCATCAGGATGAACACTTTCAAGTGTCTTTGCCAACCACTTTGGGGGACCTTTCTGAGATGGTCCAGGCCGGTCTGTTGATTGAGTTGGGATTGAATCAAGATAAAGTCTCCCAATTCTATCAATTACATCACTTAAAGCATCATCCGTTGTTGGAATTTCATGCGGGGGAGAGTGTTCTTTAGAAGAAGATTCCACATGTTGATCTAGTATAGGAATCCCCCCTTCAAGATGTGGAATCTGATTATCAAATTCTTGAAATGATTTTGCTTTTGCGAATCTATCCAAGCGGTCAAGTTGCCTCTGAACAACATTGTTAGTTTTGGATGATTCAAGAAAAATTACATCTCTAGATATAACAAACTTCTTATTTACTTCATCATAGAGACGATATGCTTTGGAGGTGTTTGAATATCCTAGGAAGATACACGTATGACTTCTAGCACCAAGTTTGTTTCTATGTACCTTTGGTATCAAAGCATAACAAGTGGAACCAAAGACCCTGAGATGCTTTACCGAAGGAACATGTCCATACCACATTTCATATGGAGTCTTGTTTCTTATAGCATTAGATGGACATCTATTCTTTATATATGCAGCACATAGAACAGCATCAGCCCAAAACATTATCTTTGCATTTTTGAAGAAGAGCATGGATCGTAACATATTTAAGATTGTCCTATTCATTCTTTCAGCTAAACCATTCTGTTGGGGATTATAAGGCACAGTTGTTTGATGTTTGATCCCATGTTGGCGAAGATAATTTTCAAATTCATTTGATGTGTACTCTTTTCCATTATGGGTGCAAATAGACCCAATATGAGATTGTGCATCATTTTCAATCCATTTATGAAAATTCTTGAATGTTTGAAAAGCATCAGATTTGTTTTTCAATAAATAAACCCAACACATTATGGTGTAGTCATCAATAAACGTCATGATATATTTTTTTCCATTTGCAGAAGGAACATGCATAGGACCACATAAATCTGAATGAATGAGTTCAAGCTTCCTATGTGCCCTTGAATTTGAATCATGAAAAGACTGTTTGCTATGCTTTCCTAGAATGCAAGCATCACATTGCTTAAGTTTCCTAGGAATTGTAGGCAAACCAGCAGCACCATTTTTCTTCAACAAGTGGAGGCTGTCATAGTTCAAATGTCCAAATCTAGCATGCCATAATAAACTTGATGGAAATGTACCTTCTTCATGATAAGAATTGTATGATAAATGTTGTGCATGAGCAGAGGTTCCTTGTAGTTTGAGAGGCCTTTCTTCTTCTATTCCCCTGATGACAAGTGAGTGGTCAGATGCTTTTCTTACCTCAAGCTTGCCATCAAACATATGAATGGAGTGACCTTGCTGGTGGATGTGGACCAAGGAAAACATGTTTCTCTTGAGTTGTGGGAGATATAGAACATGATCCAGAAGAAAGTCTAGAAGACCAGGCGTTTTAAGCCCGATTGTGCCAATCCCTGATGTCTTGATTTTAGATTGATCTGCAAAGTACACTGCTCCATCAACATTGTTAGTGAAATCTTCCAAAAAATCTTTTCTATGAGTCATGTGGCAGGTTGCTCCTAAATCAAGCAACCAATCATTTTTCCAAGAATCAAGTGAAGCATTAAATAGATCATCATTTACTCCAATGTTACATTGTGCCACAACATAGTGAGCAGATTCAGGTGCTTTACCTTTGTCTGTATCATCAGTTTTACCTTTCTGTTGGTTTCTTTTCTGCTCAATTTTGTCCCATGGTAGCTTGCATGTAAAGGTATCATGTGATCCATTTCTTTTGCAGTGTATATAGTGAAAATCTGCCTTTTCTCCTTGAGAATGTCTTCCCCCCCGTGAAATATCTTCCTCTTCCTCTTGAATGCATACTGTAACAAAAACATACTTCTGCTACCAATCTATAAAATTGTACTTCTCGTGGAGGAAAAAATGCAGCTCTGGTATATATAGGACAAAGGTATTACTTTAGGGAGAGTTTGCCAATTCCTATATGGTGGACATGATATCACTCACAACGCAAAGCTTCAGAGAACCAGATAACCTCGAGCTAGAAAACTCGTGCAACATACCAAATTGGCCAAAAGCAACTAGTCTAAATGTAAAGAGACCTAGAAACCAGCCGAGATGTGGGTTTATATGAGAGGTTATATCACAGTGGCTTTGACTGTAGAGGAGGTCCCGTTACCATCATTGTATGCAGAGTATGGAGCGCAGTGAGGGTTGTATGGCAACGTTCAAATAATACATATGGCTGCGTATGGGAGCAGAGGTATGGGCAACATTCAAACAATACATATGGCTGCAGTATGGGCATCATTCAAACAATACATATGGTTGCATATGGGAGTAGTGGTTAACATCAAGTGCTATTACCTGTGATATGGTAATGGCTCCTACACAGTCAGCTCATTTTTGCAAAACGCTACAACAATTATAAAACAGAGTCTTAAAAAATATTTAACGCAGAGGCATCATACTGTCATAAAACATGTTCAACACAGTGGCATCATACTATTATCAAAAATGTTTAACGTAGATACCAACACAGTGCACCCACTAGATGGAATCTAAATGGACCCTTGGTGCTCTCCTTCGCCTAGTTCGATCCCAACGGCACTCTTGTCCAAACGAGAGGATACAACCATGGGTCGCACAGGGTCTGGAGCCTCCAGGCTTGCCTACCCAATAGACAAGTCGATGGTTCGAATCCGGTAATGCCCAACAGGAGGATCTGAGATGGTACGTGATGAATCAGATACCAAGAGTATATATATAGGATGAAGTTCAAAAACTGCTACAACGGTAAGGTTGAGCGCTGTTACAAATGAAGAGCCAAGGCAATGGATGCCATGCCACTAGCTCAAACTGCGTTTTGCCGAGGTTATGCCAACAGACAGTAAAGTCTGTTTTTTTTACAAAACTAGAGCAGCTATCTCATTAAGTAATGCAGCACCATGAAGAAATGGTGAATGGGATGCAACTAGTAATGGGATAAGACCTGAAAATAGATGGACTGAATGAGCAGCTAGAAGAAGACTGCAAGGCGATGGAGAAACAAAATTGCAGGCCCTTCAAAAACAATTTTAATGCACAACGCTTAGACAGGACACGTGGAGTAGGCTAGCAGTGTTCAGGCTACGTGGAGCAGGCCAGCGTTCAGAAATAAAATGCATATGACAGACAGGGCCAGCAAATAAAAATGACAGATAGGGCCAAGATTTAGAAATAAGAATGCTTATGATAGACCAACGTATAGCCCATAGCAACAACAATGAAGGGAGTTACAACTATTTTGGGAAATTGGCTCTGATACCATGTCAGGCTAGGCAGTAATTCCACAAAGCAAAAATTGATTCGTGTTGTCTATTCCATCAGGTAGGTCTGTTATATACATGAGGGAGAGACTGTTCAATTCATCTCCTGATGACTGTTCATATTTCTCATTTATTTATTTACATATATTTACCCAATCACAAGGATTAGGTGTCAACAGAGTGAAAGGTGGACAGGCCGGCTTGTGATAAGACCTCCTATTCCAAGGACTTTTTATTTTTATGATATGCTTCTTGGATCATATCCCTGGTGTGATGGCCATAGTGGGAATGCCGCTTCACTTTCTTCCTCATGGTCATGCTAGGCTGGCTCTTGATGAGACCCCCTACCTTTCATCTGAAAAATCATGTTAGAAATCATATAGATAAACATTTTTCTCTTTCCTCTTTTATTTTATATAGCACTTTTCCTATTTATATACAAAGGGTGGTTCAACACTCCTTAATAGTAGGGATAGAGGAAGAAGTCTGAACATCTCAATAGAGAAAAATATGCCATTATTTTTATTAAATAATAATGATCAAAGAGAATTATGGGGATTTTAGAAAGAACCATCATGATAAAAGTAATCAATCATATTGGTAGTAGAAAAATAATGATAGCAAGGTGATATAAATAGTTGTGTCCTTTCCTCTTTTCTCTTATCAATTCAAAGCAATTTCTTCTAAAGATGGTGATTTTTATATGATTTGTTGATTTCAGTATCCTCTAGTTTTTGTATCTTTGCATAAATGTATAGCTATGCCTTAAATGATCATCACTGAAAAAAAAATCCTCTAAACACAAGAAAGAAGAAAAATGCACTCCAAAAATTCTATTATTAAGATGAAACAACTATTTTTTCTTTAGAGGGACAACAAAAGGATATTTGCACACAAAAAACCGTAAGCAAAAAGGAAAAAACATGCTCAAAACTGTTGTTGCCTGAGAGGAATAGTAGTTGTTCCTTAATCGGAATAGCAAAGAAACCAAGCGCAAACAAGAAAATGTGAAAATGTTGTTCCTTCGGAAATGAATAGAAGAAAAGGAAAGTGTTGTTCCTTCAGAAAGGAATAACAAAAAAACAGAAGTGTTGTTCCTACGAAAAAGAACAGCAGAAAATGCAAGAGTTGTTCCTTTGGAAAGGAACAACAAGAATGTGGATATGATATTCCTTTGGAAAGGAACAACAAAAATGCAGAAGTGTTGTTCCTTCAGAAAGGACAACAAAATGTAAAAGTGTTGTTCCTTCAGAAAGGAACAACAAAAAGTCGGAAATGTTGTTCCTTTAGAAAAGAACAACATAAATGCATAAATGTTGTTCTTTCGGAAAGGAATAGCAAACGGCGAAAATGTTGTTCCTTCAGAAAGGAACAACAAAATGCAAAAGTGTTGTTCCTTTGGAAAGGAACAGAAAAATGATGGAATTGTTGTTCATTCAAAAAGGAACAATAGAATGAAAAAGTGTTGTTCCTTTGAAAAGGAACAACAAATTGGTGGAGATGTTGTTCCTTTATAAAGGAACAACAAAATGCAAAAGCGTCGTTCCTTCGAAAAGGAACAGCAAAGCGGTGAAAATATTGTTCCTTCTAAAAGGAATAGAAAAATGTCGAAGCCTTGTCCCTTTGAAAAGGAACAACAGAATGGTGAAAATGTTGTTCCTTCCGAAAGGAACAGCAAAATGCAAAAGTTGCAGAAACGCAAAATATGTACAGTAAGTAATTTATACAAATAAAACAAAAATAATTATGTACAAAATTTAAAAGCAATCAAATCACTTAGTAAACCAAAGGTGAGGAAGAGTTCTCTTCCTTAGATAGAATTTGGAGTCTTCCCAAAGTTGCTAGTAGAAGGATTCCTAAGTAAGTGGTTTGTGGTACAATCGAACTCAGTGGCCATTTTCTCTAAGGGTATGTCCGGATCCGTCAATGGTGGTTAAAGTAATGGTGCCATTATCATGTACCTTCTGGATTTCATATGGTCCCAACCAGCGAGTCTGAAGTTTCCTCGAAAAATCTTGAAACCTGGAATCGTATAGGAGTTCCCAATCTCCTTCGCGGAAGACTTTCTTTTTTATGAGGGTGTCGTGCCATTTTGCTCTCTGTTGTTGGACTAATGCAGTATGTTGAAGAGCAGAGAGCTTGATTTCATCCAGCTCATTGATTTGTTGTAGTCTATTAACCTAGGCCTCATTTAAATCTAGATCGACTTCTTGTGTTGTTCTCAAGGTTTGTATTTCTAATTCTATTGAAAATATGGGCTCCTTTCCAAATAATAGCTAATATGGTGAATAATCGGTACTTTTTCTCCATGTTGTTTTGTATGCCCACAAGGCTTCTGGCAATCTTGTAGCCCAATCGCGTCTATGTGATGCAATGGCTTTTGTTAGTATCGCTTATATTACTTTATTCATTCTCTCTACTTGGCCATTTGCCTGTGGGTTGTATGGAGTGGTAATTTTATGCTAAATATGATAGTTTTTCAATGTTGCAGCAATTTTATTACCAGAAAATTGTGGTCCCCAGTTCGTGATTATGTCTCTTGGGAGGCCATATCGCACAAATATCTAGAATGGGAAATTAATGACGAAATCCTCTGTAGCTCTTGGAAGTGCCTCTGCTTTAATCCATTTGGTCACATATTCCGTTGCTACCAAAATGTATGTTTTCTGGTTTGATGATGGGTTGATCGAACCAACAAAATCAAGCACCCAACACTCAAATGGTTTAATGACTAGCTGTGGGTTCAAAGGAATTTCGTCGGACTATCCAGGGCGTCCTACTCTTTGGAAACTGTCACAAGCTTGAACAAATTTCTTTGCATCTTTGAAGATTGTGGTCTAGTAATACCCTGTTTGTAGAACTTTGTGACTAGTTCTTCGATCTGCGAAATGTTTGCCACACGGTCTGTTGTGACAGGCTTTTAGAATGTCAAATATTTCATCTTCACGAATGCATCTTCTGATGTGCGTATCTACCCCTGTATGAAATAGGTAACCCCCAATCCAAGAAAATTGGGTACTACGCTGCACAATCTACTTTCATTCATTGGGGGTCAGATGTTTTGGTAATTTTCCTACTACTAAATAATTCACAACATCAGCATACCAGGGTGTTTTGATAGTAACAACGAACATATGTTCATCTAGAAATTGATCTTCGATTGCTACTACATCCACTCGGTTTGGCATTCATGAAAGAAAGTTAGCTAAAGGATTTTTTTTCCCAGGTCAATCTTCTATTGTGATGTCAAATTCCTGCAACAAAATCAACCATCTTGTTACTCTATCATTTGTAATTGGTTTATTTGCTAAATATTTTATGGCAGAGTGATCTGTATATAAAACAATAGGATATCCAGTGATATAATGCCTAAATTTATTTACAGCATGTATTAGAGCTTAAAATTATTTTTCAGTAACAATATAGTTTAACTCAGTAGGAGAAAAATTCTTGCTAATATAATAGATTGCATATGGTTTTTGTCTTCTTCCTGCCCAAGGACTGCTCCAATAGCTGTGTCTGAAACATTTGATGAAATTTGAAATGGTAGGTCCCAATTTGGACCTTTGAGCACTGGGGCTATTAAAGAATATTTTTCAAATCCTCAAAAGCACGGTCACATTTATTTGTCCAAACAAAATCAACATTCCCTGTTAGTGCGTATAGGGGTGAAACTATTTGAGAAAAATGTTCTATAAATCTCTTATAATAACTAGAAAATCCAAGAAAATTGCGTACCTCTGTTTGTGTGGTAGGAGTAGGTATTAACAAAATTATTTGAATTTTGGCCGGATCTACCTATATTCTAGCTGCTGAGATATAATGACCTAGGATGAGTCCTTCAGTCATCATCATATAACATTTTTCATGGCTCAAGCCGAGCCTGGTGGCAATACATCTTTGCATCACCTTTTCCAATGTGTCTAGTGCTGGGTCGAAATCATCTCCATATGGTGTAAAATCATCCATGTATACTTCAAGCCGTTCATTTATTAAATCTGAGAAGATGCTGAGGATAGGCCTTTGAAATATGGTAGGGGCATTGCATAGGCCAAAGGGTAAAACTCTATAGGCAAACATTCCCCAAGGACAGGTAAACGTTGTTTTGTCCTGGTCTTTAGGGGTAATCTGAATCTGATTGTATCCACTAAAGGCATCCATGAAAGAAAAGAATTTCCTTCCTGCTAGTGTATCTAATACCTAGTGAAAGAATGGAAGGGGAAAGTGGTCTCTCTGGGTTGCTTTATTTAATTCTTCGTAATCTACACAAATCCTCCACTTTCCATTCTTATTTAGCACCACTACAAGTGGAGAGACCTATTTGCTATCAAAGATTACATAAATAAAGTTTACATCCAAAAGTTTTTGTGGTTCAGATTTCACAATGTCTTTTAGATGAGGGTTAAATCTTCGTTGGGGTTGGCGAATAGGTCTCGCATCTTTTTCTGTATAAATTTGGTGTGTACATAGCTGGGGATTGATTCCCTTCATGTCTGGATAATCCCATGCAAATGCTTCTTTGTATTTTCTTAGTAGTTGGATCAACTTCTCTTCTTGTTTAGGAGTCAGGTTATTATTGATGTTCAAAGTTTTTTTTGGCTCAATTTCTATAGTTTTTCTATTTGAAACAGAGGTAGTAGGTATTTCTTGATCATGAGTGTCTTTGAGAGGATATTCTTCTAGTTAATTGTCAAATGTTGCTTCTATCATGTGACATTGTACATGGGATCTGGATTCAGCTTGGTTAATGAAGTTGTTAATAACAACATCCTCTATTTGATCTTTGAAATTAAGGGCATCTTCCATGGTTAATGGGGATCTAATATTTTAAGGTATGATACAGGTTGTTTGTTAGTTTTTATTATTGTCACACTTAGCTAGGTTGGAGGGTATAGGGTTAGATTCTTGATGTTACTCCCTCTAGTTATGGTCATACTACCTTGTCAGTAGCCAATGTAAGCATAGGCGGTTGCAAGCCAAGGTCTTCCTAAAATTAACAGATGTCCATCAAGTCAGTTTTTGGGGTTTATTATCAGAAAGTCCGTAGGATATTCCCAGGAATTAATGGATACCATGACATCATGTAGTTTGCCTTCTGGCCTAACCACTGATCGGTTAGCCAGTTCTAATAAAGTGGAAGTTGGTTCCACTGATGTAATGCCCAGTTTTTGACAAGTGGTGGTTCTTAAAATATTAATTGCAGCCCCTAAATCAACTAAGGAATTTGAAAAGGTTTTTCCATTGATTTGCACTGTCACTATTGGATTTCCTCGGTCTTCATATTTGACAGGTGCTTTGTTCAATGTGGACCGTCATCGACCATGCTTCCCACCATTGCTAGACACATCAGAGATTGCAGGACAAGTTCAGCAGATGCAGGAACTCAACGCAATGGGGACCATTGCTTCCTAAGGGGGGAGGAATGATCCAGGTGGATGTTGGTGGCCACCCACCTATCCCATTTGGACCCCCACAATTGTCTCTTTCAGCTTTTTCAGTTTCCTAAATTGTAGCACAATTTACTATTTTTAGCAGTTTTTCTGGTCCTGAACTTCCGGAGCCGTTTTGAGGCCCTAAACGACGATTTTGGGGAAATCTGGGGGCAACATGGGGCCATGGACGGATGTTTCCCTTCCCATAATGGTAGTTCTTGGATAGATATTTCTAACGAGCTATCATACGCGTCAAACGGAGGTCGTATGCCAAAGTTACGACCTCGGGAAATTGATGTACCAATTTAGCCAAAACAGGGCCCACAATTTGGCGTTTCATCTTCTAGGGTTAGGTTTTGGAATATGAAGGGTTTTACATTGTTTCTAAACAATAAATAGGCCTTCGAGCCTCATTGTAACACAGTTTGGAATAGTTCAGAGGCATGTAGCTACCACATCTCTTCTCAGAGATAAGCTACCATCGCCCTAGCTGGTTTATTTCCATTTCTGGTTGTAAGCATATTTTGGTATTTTCCATTAATGAAATGAAGCATTATTTCCGCTGCATCTTTGTGTATATGGTTATCTCTGTATTTTATTGCGTTCCTGTTTAAATCCGGATCATGCTTCTCTTCCTGATAACAAGTCAGATAAGGTGCCAACTACTTGGACTGTTGGGTTATTTGTTATTCTCCTCATTGGTTTTTTTATACATAGCTCTTTGATGGTGTTTGCATATATTGAGATATCTTAGATAGCTAAGAGGAGTGGGAGTTTTATGTACAAATTCTTAAGTTCTCCCAGAATATCAAAGTCAAGATATTCTATAGGACATGGTATAATTAATCGTTCGGGGAATGGGAGAGAAGATGTGGTTGGTTGGTCATAAGTATCTTTTTTGACCACATCTTATTCTTGTAATGGTTTTTTTTATGGGTAGCTGATTTTCAACTTGAATATTTTTATTTCCCTCAGTCTCTATAATGCGTCCAGACCTTAATTGAACGTGGTTACACTCCATTAGATCGGTTTCTAGCTCTATGGTTTCAATTATTTGAACAGATTGCACAAGTTTATTATCTAAGTTTGGGTTGGGTTGGGCCGGGAGTTGCAGTCTTAAGTTGGAGTGGGGGTTTTGTGGTAGTGTTGACAGTGTAGGCTGAGGGAGTGGAATGGTTCCTACTGGCTAATTTATTGGTCTTTCCCAGTTTGTCTGCCAGGCTTGACTTTGCGAAGTGGGAGGGGAGCATTGTGTTGGATATACATTGTTTTTCCAATATGGTGGAGCGTAGGGGAAATTTGGCCAATTAGATTGGATTGCTTGATTCGGCCATGGTGATGATGGGGAAATGGTTGTTGTGACCAATTTGAGAAGCGAGGTTGGTTTTGCCACATTGTATTATATTGCTGAGCATGATATTATGGAGGCTAGAGAGAAGAAGCCGGATAGGGGAACATACCTAATTGTCGCAACCGCCATTGACGGTCCTAATTAAGTACTTACATCGGTTCTAGTTCTTCTTCCACTTCTTTGTATACTGCTTTCAAACCAGGAAGTGAGGAGCAGCTCTCTGTAGAGTGGTCTTTTGTACAAATGGCACAAACTTGAACTGCATCTAATGGGCACTCTTTGTGGCTATGTTTCTTCTTGCATCTGGGACAGAATATTCCCATATTTTGCTCCTCCTTTGCTTCTTTCTGTTTGGTTTGCATAATATCAACTTGCGTTGTCAGAGTCTTCAATATACCAATTTTGAAATTTTCTAATAAATTTCCAATTTCCACGCGAGTTACTCCTTCTCCAAAGATCTTGCTGTCCCTTGTAAATCTATCATGTTTCGCTGGTTTTAGCCTTGTGCTCCCTCTTGAGCTCCTGATACATAAATCAATGATGTTAGCAAAATCTTCTGGATAGATGTCTCCTTTTCCCATAATATTTAGTGTTTCAATCCATTTTTCCTTCATACCTTTAATTAATGTTGTTTTTAATACATTGTCAGGTAAGGTTAATGATGCATAAGGAGATCTTTGAAGATTATACTGAAAATGTTCAAAATATTCTTCTAGTGTTTCATTAGGTCTGGCTACCATCTGAAATGTTTCATCTTTTAACTCTCTAGATCTACAATAATCCTAATATTTCTATAGGAGAGCACCTTTCATCTGATCCCACTCATTTATAACACCTCCACCCGACCCCTTAAACCATTGTAAAGAAGCTCCTTTTAATGTAGAGGGAAATAGTTTCAGCCTTTGTGGGTCAGTGGTATAGTCATATCCCCTACATAGCACATCAAATTTGAACAAAAATGCATCTAAGTCCTCCAATGTTAGGCCATGAAATGTAGGGATATGCTGGATAGGAATTGCCTTCATAGGTGCATTGGTTGCAGTATCTACAATGGGGTATTGTAGTCTGGAGGTTTCAATGATTGGTTGGTTTTGGGCCATTTGGTCAAATATATGCCAATAACCTTCCAGAATTTCTAGGAGGGTATTCCTAGGTAGGTTAGACAAAATAGGGATGGCCTTAACAAGAATGGCCTTAACAACACTCCCTTTGTCTAGGATGATGAGATTTCCTAATGTCTGGGGGGATTTTAGCTCTTGACGTTCTTTGACTTTGTTTTGGATGATTTGTGCAGTACTTTCCTTATCTGGGCTGCTTAATGGCTGGATTATTCCAAGAGGAGATCTTGGTTATTCAGTTTCCCCTGTTTCTCCTCTCCTTTCGCGGAGATTACTAAGGGTCCCTTCCTGCAATGATATTGGGATAGAATTGTCAATTTCTTGAAAATCTTGTTCCTCAGTTGGGCTATGCACCTCAGCAAAGGCTATAGATGGTGATCCTGTGGCCTGAAGGGAACTAGTAGATTGTCTAGAGGCGACTTTTCTAGGTCCTATTGAAGGCTGAGATTCTAATTTTTTAAGGATTTCATCTATAAAGGTTGATCAAGCAAGGGTCACCGGCCCTTTAGCTTTATCAGGCTCTGGTAGTGGTTTAGGATTTTTTCCAGGCTTTTTCTGCTTAGTCATGCACACAAATCAAATGCTGATTTCTACCCAGAACAACAACGAATTTGTAGGAAAGTGGGCAGGGGAGCAGGGTTGTTTGATGCTCTGTATGTAGGTTCTTACCTTCAATTTTTAAAACCAAATTCTCTCCTAGCAGGTACTTACACTACTCTGAAAAGAAACAAATGGCTACACTCTTCCCCAGCAACGAAGCCAAAATGCTGACTAGTAAAAAGGGTATTTTTCACCTCTATTTACCCTACATTAATTATCAATCCAAGTACAACTTGTTATCTCAAAGAGTGTACTCAGTTTGAGGTTGTCACTTTTAAAGAGAAATGCTAGTAGTATGGTGCTCTTGCAAAAGTAAATAAATGCTAGAAACAAACTCTAAATGTAATGGCAAGAACTTGAAATGCTTTGTAACTAGATCATTCATTTAAGAAACTACAACACTTCATCTGTTAAGGGTGCAGTAATAATAACTCTTCCCTTTGTAAAAATATGCAATTAAAAAGGAATCAAGGAGAAGATCGTCGATATGGGAACTGGACAACAATAGTCATTGTTCACTATAGTTTCAGATCATTATGTTAACACCAAAGAAATTACTTGAAATGATAATTCAATTAACAGGAAAGGGAACAACAACTAATCTATTTTAAAAATATTGAACAACAAGGCTTTAACCTATAGAAATGAATCAAGTGGCAATTGTAATCTAAAGGGATTAAGCAGCAATCATTACCTCAGAAATGATCTGAACGGAAAACAAAAAATGGAACAACAAACTAAGGTAAGCTTACAAAATATTGAACAACAACCTGAATCAAATGTAAACACACAACAAGCTAAATCAAATGTTACACACAACACATCTATACTGAGAGAAGCAATAATCTGAGTTTCGGCATAACAAATATTAATTATGGTTATGAAGAAACAACAATTGTCGTTATCATGGAACATGAATCCCAATGAACAACAATCACACTTTAGAGGTGAACCATAACTAAATAGACAATAGTACCGATCTATAAATACACAGCATTGTTACTCTGTAAACGAACAATAACGGTAACCTGGAAGGAACAACAATGTTATAAAAAAATATCAGTCTGTAAAGGAATGGAAATGCGGTATAAATTCAGAATGAACATCATAACATTCTAGTTGCAGAGGATAACCTTGCTATTCAAATATGAATGAAATATACCATAGCCAATACATGAAATAATAAAGAACGGTAGATTACTGAACAAATAAAATAAAAGAAATCAAACCACACATGACTTGGAATTGGAAAATAATGGTACAGGAAGCAAGTGATCCACCAGGGCCGGGCCCTTACCCTCCAGGGATGCACTGCTGTGATTACCTTAGAATCAAAGATGGAACAGAAACAAAGTTTATGTATTAGTCATCAAAATAGAGTTACAATAGTTTCTCTTTAAGGAGATTCGATGATCAAAGTTTAAGTTACAACAATGAATTCCATAAAACAACAATAATCCACCCCTTGGTCTAGCAACACTATCCCTTTTTATAGCAGTCGGGTGGAAATACCAAAGATACATATATTATTTAAGGTAGTGATCCCTTAGGATCGAAGGATCTTGAGGGATTCACCATATCGTTATTTCTCAGTTATCTCTTTATTCTCTTGCACTGATTTGGTACCTCCTCTTCCTTTTCCTAGCTTATGCACTCCGATCTAGATTACCTCATTTGGATTTGGTTCCCTACCAAAGGGACAGTAGTTGATTTTGTCTTGTCTTTTCCCCTAGAGTGGCGATCTTTGATTTTATTCATTTTCTACGTAGGAAAAGGTAATAATTAGTCATGTTATATTACTCGCAAATCTCCTAAACTTTATCATAATCCTTCATCATATGCCTATTTCAGAATGTAAAGAAGCTATGAATTGAAAGGAAAAGATAATGAAATAGGTGGCCATTACATATCTTCTCTAATGCTCAATAATTGGCTGCCAAATGCTCATTAAACCTTTGAATTTGTCTCAAAATTTACCAAAAATTCGCATAAATCACACATTAGACTTCATGGCATAATGACTAACACAATTCACTCTATTAGCGCAAATATAATAAAAAGCATGCAATAAACTAATGATAATGGCAGATTAAGCTGATTTAGGAGGCAAAATAAGCCCATATAATTACCCATTTATGGGGCTCATCATCACCCCCTACTGAATGTGTTGCTCATCCTCTGAGAAACTAGTCTATCTCCTCATCCTTGATGGCCCTGTTGGATTCCCTGACATCCCATGCTTTTGATGTGACATCCTCCTCCATATCATGGAATCCTACCTTTTTCTCCACCTCTTCCCACTGTTGTTGCTCTTCTTCTTCTTTTACACCTTCCAGTAAGCCTAGTAGTAGTGGAGGACTAAATTTGAAGCCAATCCATTTCGCCTTCAAACTCTGTATAGAGTGCTTATATAGAGGCACTCTCCTCAATGCTTCTTTCATCCTATTTGAGGAATGATACTCCCTGATCTGTAGGTTGTGCGGCAATGTGTTCCACCTTCTCATACATGAATGAATGCAATCATCTCCAAGCAATATTTCCATCTCCTCAAAATGTTCCATAGCCTGGGCTTGCTCATTGATATACATAGGGGCGCTTTGAGGATTATCTGCAAGGTGCTGGTGGGCACTGATGAGAGCTATGGGGTTTACTGGCTCAGCTCAGATCATTTAGGGTTCCTTTTACTCTTTTGCCATCAACTTCTTGATTTCTGCCACCCTTTTCTCCTCATGATTCATCCATGATGCCATGGCCATCAGCAACAAGTCCCCCAACCTAGCATTGGGGTCCCATAGGTTCATATCAGTGAGGGCCATGTTATGCAAATAAAACTCTGCCAATTTTTCTTTGTCTTCTACTGAACTTTGGTCACATAGGTTTGTAAACTGTTCATAATCCTAAAAAGGCATGCTGCCTCTCTATGCCAAGGTCTTGATTTGAAATTGTAGGCACTGGTATTTCAGGTATACTACATATGATTTGGCCTATTGCGTACACTGTAGTGCCTCCATAGACTAGCTGGCCATGCATGCCCACTGTGTGTCCTTTTCTTGGAACTGTTTCCTTAACATTTCATTTTCTGCCTATAAGTGAGATCTTCTAATTTCTTCTATATGTCTTATAGTGCTCAACTCCTTACCCATATCTCTCAGCTTGTTCTCCATGTGGCCAATGTCTTCCACCACTTTGGACTTGGAAATTTGCATCCATCTATGGCTCCTTACCCTTTCTTTTTCTAGTTCAAAGAAAAGTGGGATTGCAAATCTCTGTGGAATAATTCCCCCCCCCTTCAAGAAGGTTGTAATAAGAGCCTAAACTAGGCTGGGGATCAGGTTCTAGAATCTCTGTTGTTTCATCCTTCTCTTTGGTCTGCTCTTCTACTCTTTTCTCAAGATTCTCAGTCTCCTGTAACTTTGTTAGGGTCTCTTGTAGAGTAGTATCTGCCTCCTATAGGACAGTTTTTGAGTCCTACAATTTTACTCTTTCATTCCAAGTGGAAGATCTAGGACATCCTCTCTCATAAGTAATGGGTGTTTTGGATAGAGATTCTTCCCTTTTGACAATAGGGGAATATTCAATTATGATAGGCTCTTTTGAGGATGGTTGTGGCTTCCCTATTTTTATTCTTGTGCTTTTTTTGGCCCTGAAATACATTGATGGTGGCCTTTTCTCTTTTGTTTGGGTTTAACTGGGGTGCTGAGGGTAGCAAGAACAGTTGCTGCTTCCCTCTCTATTGTCTCAGGAGACACTTCTGTCTTCTTTTCCCCTTTTTCCTCTTCTTTTTTCCTCTCTGCTCTACTAGCTTTGTTTCCTCTAGCTCTGTTTTGGTTTCCTTCTCATCTTGTTTAGTTTATGCATTCTCTACTTTAGTATTTTTCTTCTCTGGATTAGTCCTCTTCTTTTCTGTTTTAGCCTTTTTCTCTTCTGTCATAGGTTCCTTCTTCTCTGCTCTGGTATTTTTCTCCTCTATTTTAGTCTTTTTCTCTTCTGTCCTAGGTTCCCTCTTTTCTAATCTGGTCTTTTTCTTCTCTGTTTTAGGGTCTTCCTTTTCATCTTCTATTTTGGTTTCCTCCTCGTCTTCCCCTTTTTTCTCTTCCCCCTCACATTCAAAACGACTGAGGTCATATGTGAGGTCTTTAATATCATCTTCTCCTATCATGTTTTGAAAAATCTCCTAGGCTATGGGGATTGTGAAAGTGTGGAGGGATTCTTCCACCAGAAATTTAATTAGTCCATGGTGAGCCAATTGATCTAGATCTCCTGCTTTCAATTTAATGCTGGAATCTATAAGGGCCTGTAGGAGGAAATAGGGAATGCTATGTTTTTCGGGTGTGGGAATATCCATGCCATATCTCAGCTCATGCAGAAGTCTGAAATGATAACCATAAACTATGCTATACCTCCCTTCACAGGAAATGTACTTGATAATTTGGTAACTGACTTCATCCTAAGGATAAGGTATGCTTCTTCTCCTGATGCCATGTTTTTCCTCTACAAGATGCTCATTTGGTTGGAAGAATGTTTTCTTGGAAACTTGACCCAATGGCTTTTCTTCTTTGCTCTAGGGTAGTCCAATTGGAAAATTGGTGACCCTATTGATAAACTTTGGGGGTGATTTCCATGGTGAGACCTTTGAAAGTAACAGTGGCATGGGTGTTTGAGTGAGGTACCAAGGAAAGTGCAAACTCTTGAGTCACTTCTTCATCATACCCTCGAAGTTTTTTGAAAAGTGGCTACTACCTTAGAATGTTCATCGAGCCTGACTGAATTTAGGGGTTCCTTCCTCATGAATCCCCCTGTCATCATGTTTATAATCCCTTGGAATATCTCAAGTGGAGAAGGAGACATCAAGTTTTCAAAAATAGGAAACAGAGAAAACACTGTGTTTTTCTTTAAGAAACAGACAGACTTTTTTAGTGCAATTTATCTTCTCTTCAGGCTTAATTCTTCGCTAAAATTGCATCATTCCTTGTATATGTGAGTAGACAAGGTGGAGAAGGAGACCACTACTTTTGCAGAAATAGGAAACATATAAAAACTGTGTTTTTTTTAAGAAATAGACATAACATTTGAATGGAATTCCTCTTCTTTTTCAGGCTTAATCCTTCCTTAAAATTGCATCACCCCTTTTATATATGAATATGAAAAGTGGGTTTGTATTGAACCTACCTCTTCAAGTCTGAATTTGAACAAAAAAGCCGTGTTCTCTTCTGTAAAATTGCTTACTCGCCCTCCTGTAGAAAGGGTTGGAGGTTCTCCTGTAGAACTGTTACTGCTCCTGTAGAACCCGATAATGCTCTTGTAGAACCCGATAAGAGGAGGAGGACTGAAAATGATAAGAACGGTGGTTTGAAGGTTATGGAGGTGATATGGAGGTTTTTGCAGCTGCTGGAATGATGATAAAATGGAAGCAAAGGCAGTGAATGAGTTCGAGGCAGAGTACTTATGTTTACTAGAGATATTTTTGGTGATGAGTTGGGGTGGAAAAAAGGGTACGTTTTCATTATTCGGGTTTTTGGTCCCTACTGCTATGTCATCATGAGTCTTCATGCCTTCTGCCCACAATCACTTCCCATCATTTGTGTTGGAGTTTAAACATCCGCCACTACCTCGATTTGGGATTTTTCGTGAGTTGACTAAACACACATGTCTTTTGGATCTTCATATGAGCGCAGTCAAACTAGATGAGGGTGGCCAGTTAACTAGCCACCTTTCTAGTTTAATCCCAACCATTCCATTCGTTCATGCATTTTTTGAATTATACAGATGAAATAAAGGATCGGGTTAGACACCTACGTGCAAGTCGAATGATCGTGTTGCGGCGCTGCTAGGTTTTGTTGTTGTTGGATGCTCTGATTTTAGTGTTGCATGCCTGTATCGATACTATTGTATGTTCTTTGCTTCTAGATATGTCGCTCAGCTACTTTGCATAGGTGCCCTTTAGCTGAATCATGCTTCTGACATCTTCTGCATTCCTGTGGTTGCACCTATTTTGTATGGGATCGGCTGCTATAGGAAATCCTTCCTGTAGCTACTTCTCCCTCTAAAATTTTAGCTGATGCTTGTGCTGGGAGCTGTGAGGATGCTACTAAATATTCTAATGGAAATGGAGAGGGAGTTGGTAAGAAGCAGGTGAGTTGTGGAGGTGCTGTTCTTTTTATCTCCTTTTTTTTAAACAAAACTGGTTTCTATGTTTTTTTCTTTTTGCAGGGAGGAAAGAAATCAAATGGAAATGAGGTGGTGTAGGTGTGGGATGGAGGGTTAGGATGGTGAATAGCTTCTAGGATGGCCTACATGTTCTCTATGAAAATCCCCAACACTCAAACTGTTTTTAAAGGCTATTTCGAGCTCTCTGTGATTTCTATAGGAGCCTCCTGTAGAACACAGAGGGTCTCCTGTAGGATGCATAGTCTTCAGAAAAAAACAAAGAGGTGCAAAAAAAGTCAGAAATGATGGAGAAGAGTATAGAGGATGTGTAATAAGCTTTGTGGCATGTCCCCTTGCTTCCTGTGATCGATCTATAACCTACAATGCAATTGCAATGTGAATTTTCTCTTTTGTTTTTTCTATTTTTTTCTTGAAGAGACAACCGGGCGCCTCCAGGAGGTTTTCGCCCTTACTTGCCTGCCTTGGGTGGCTCCAATGGAAGTTTTCACTCAGAGATCTTATCTTCTCTCTTTTTTTTTTGTCATCACTCGGCCACCTCCAAAGAGGTTTTCAACCTAATGATGGGACTCAAGCACCTCATAGAGGTTTTCACTTGAGTCCTTATTATTTTTTCTTTCTTTTCTCTCAAATAGTGTGTGGAATGGAAGCTAAGACCTATTCCACTACCAACACTGTCTTATTCAGATCTTCAATGAATTCTTGCTTGGAGAGGGGCTTCTTGTAAATTTTCAATCTATGCCCATTGACAAGCATGGGGATGGATTCCTCATCAATGGTTCTAATCAGAACTGAACCATTGTCATTGCATTTTTCTATAGTGTAGGGTCCTAGCCATCTTGTCCTCATTTTTCCTTTGAAATCTTTATACCTTGAGTCATAGAGTAGCGCTCAATCTCCTTCTTGAAATTGCTTCTCCTTGATATTTTTGTCATTCCAAATCTTCCTCTAAATCTAGATTACCTCTGTGTGAAGGAAGGCCTATAATCTTTGTTCATCCAATCCATTGAGCTGGAGTAGTATTTCCCTTTGTGCATTGCTGAGATCTAGGTTCAGTTGAGTTGCCATCCTTAGTATATTGTATTCAAATTCTATTGATAATAAATCCTTCTTCCTGTAGACCAGTTCATAGGGTGTGAACCCTGTGGTGGTCTTCTATGTGGTGTTGTAGGCCAAAATGGCTTCAACCAATCTATATGCCCAATCTTCTTTGCTGCTGCTGACTACCTTAGTCAGAATTACTTCGAAATCTCTATTAGTGACTTCCACCTGTCCATTGGCTTGTGGATGGTAGGGGGTGGAAGTCTTGTGCTTGATTTGATGATGTGTGAGCAGGTCTTCAATAAAATTAGAACTGAACTAACTGCATTTATTTGTAACCAATTCTCTTGGATACTAGTTCTCTCTTAAAAACTCAGCTACTTCTTCTTTTGTTGCTGCCTTGATTGCCTTTATCTCTGCCTATTTTGTCAGATAATTGGTGCACACAATGATGTATTGTTTCTATTTTGAAGTAGGGTTGATAGGACCCACAAAGTCCATGCCCCACTTCTCAAATGGCTCAAAATTCACTTGAGGTTGCATGCACATCTCATCCTTTGGAGTAGGTTTCCCCATCCTTTAGCATCGATCACATTGGCTGATATATCTCTTCACATCTTGATGAAGAGTGGGCCAGTAGTAACCTGCTTGCAGAATTTTGAAGGTAGCCCTATTTGCTGCAAAATGGCCTCCACAAGGCCCGTCATGACAGGTTAGGAGAATGTCAAAAACTTCCTCCTCCCTGACACATCTTCTCAAAATCTGATCTAGGCCAATTTTGAAGAGACTCCCCCAATCCAAGTGAAAGGGGCGTTTTTCCTCATGATCTTGCTCTTCTCTTTCGAGGATAGGTGTGGTGGGAACTGTGCTGACACCAAGTAATTTACTATATCAACAAACCATGGAGAGAGTAATGAGATAGAAAATAGGTGTTCATCTTGCATTTGATCATCCACCATTCCTTCCTCAACTGTAGGCAATTTTACCCTAGGCAAAAAGTCAGCAACAAGATTTTCCTTACTAGGCTTATCAACAATGGTTAAATAAAATTGCTGCAATGAAAATAACCATCTAATAATGTGAGCATTCACATCTTGTTTATTCATTATATACCTAATTGAAGCATGATTGGTTTGTATAAAGGTTTGATAGCGTGTGATGTAATGTCTGAAATTATTTAAGGAATACACTACATCTAGGACTTCCTTTTCAGTGACCATGTAGTTTAACTCTGCCTTGGACAAATTTTTACTTATAAAGTATATGGCATAAGGTAACCTTTCATCAATTTGCTCCAAGGCTGCTCCAGTTATTTGTTTGAGGCATCTGTGTGAATGTGGAAAGGTAGGGCCCAGTTTGGGCCTCTCAAAATTTGGGTAGTCACCAATTTAATTTTCAAGGTATCTAGGGCTTCTTGGCAGTTTTCAGTCCATATGAACTCGACATCTTTTCCCAAAAGGCCAAACAATGGAGAGGCTAACTTACTCAAATCTTTTATGAATCTTCTATAATATCTCGCTAAGCCTAGGAAACTTTGGACATCTCTCACCTTTTGAGGAGGTGGGACCCTTTGGATGACGGAAATTTTGTTGGGGTCCACCTGCAATCGTTGTTGAGATATTGCGTGACCTAGCACGGTCCCTTCAATCATCAAGAATTCACATTTTTCTAGACTGAGGGATAGGCTCATTTCAATACACTTGTCCAGAGCTTTTCTTAGGTTAGACAAAGCTTCCTAGAAGTTAGAACCATAAGGGGTAAAGTCATCCATATAAATTTCCACTACATCATGAACCAATTTAGAGAATAACTCAATATTTCTCTCTGGAAAGTGGCGGGAGAATTGCACAAACCAAAAGGAAGGACTAGATAGGCAAAGGTACCCCAAGGACAAGTGAAAGTGGGCTTATCTTGGATTTCAAAGCTGATTTGGGTCTGATTGTACCCGTTGAGCCCATCTAGGAAGGAGAGAAACCTTTTCCCCCCAGACCATCTAACACTTGATCTATGCAAAGCAAAGGAAAATGGTCCTTTTTGGTGGCCTTGTTCAATTCCTGATAATCGACACAAATCCTCCACTTTCCATTTTTCTTTGGCACTAGCACCAAAGGAGAGACCCATTCACTGTCGGAGATGGGGTAGATGAATCCTGCATCCAGTAACTTTTCCAATTTTTTCTTGACAATGTCTTTAAGAGCTGAATTCATCCTCCTTTGAGGCTACCTGACTGGTTTGAAATCTTCCTTACTATAAATGTGATGAGTATAGACTGAAGGGTGCACTCCCTTCATCTCCTTATAGCTCCAAGCAAAGGGATCTAAATGTTTTCTCAATAGGCTACTCAGTTCCTTCTCCTGGGAGGTGGACAAGCATGAGTTGATTTTCAAGGTTCTTTCAAGGCCGAACTATATATTCTTAACATGGAGAGAGGTGGGTCGGCCACATAGAGATCAATTAAGGGATTTTCTTGGGTGCCTTTCACTAGATCTTCTAATGGAAAAATACTGTGGAGTGGATTCTGAATTAGATTTTCAATGATATCATCCTCATTTTGCAGTTGCCACCTCATAACAATGTCTACTACACACATTGGTGCAGAATAGACTTCATCCTCATCCTCCTCCTCCATCCAGAGAGGTAGATCATGTTCTAGCAAGGGTTGGGTAGGAGGGTATAGGATTAGCTACTTGGACATATGCCCATTCTTGATTGTCATGTTCCTAGCTCAACAACTAATGTAGGCATCTACTGTAGCCAACCAGGGTCTTCGCAGGTTGAGAGGATACCCAGTGAGCTTTGCTTTCGGCTGGAGAATTAGGAAATCAATAGGGTACTCCCAAGAATCAATGGAGACCATCACATCCTCTACAATCCCCTCAGGGGTCACGGTGGAGCGGTCTGCTAGCTACAGTACTATTGCGGTCTTTCTCAAGGAGCACTGGAGTTTGAGCTTGAGCATGGTGTCCTTGGTCATCACATTAATGGCAGCTCCCAGATCAATCAAGGTATGTGGGATCATGGTGCCATTGATGTGGACATCAACTACTGGGATTCCAGGATCTAGATATTTCAGACAGATTACCTGCCCAAACATCAGATCAGATAGTTGTCCGATGGCATTGATGGTTGGGGAAACTCTCTTGCGCCTTCCTGGATGCTTGAAGCACTTCTCCTTGATCATGTCATTGTATATAGGCACACCTTTTATGGCTTGGAGAAGTGGTATCTTTATACATAATTGTTTCAATTCTTCCAGAAGTTCAGTTTCTTTCGGGGTAGGCTGTGTTATTCCCGATATTCCATTAGGAAAGGGTGGAATTGATTTTGGTTCACTTTCTTCTTTATCTTCCTCAACCTCTTGAAGGGGAGGCTGGTTATCTAGGAGAATCTTCCCTGATCGTAGGTTAATCTCCTAAATATCCACAACATAGGTTGGGCATTATGGTTCTACATTGTATAGTTGTTGAGCCTATCTGTTGTTCGGGTTCAGGTTCGATTGAGTAGGCATTTGGGGTTGCCTTGGTGGAGCAGGAGGTAATGGTTGCGGTTAAGTAGGTGGTGCAGGAAAAAGAGCTCGAGGAGAGTTGTATTGGGGCCTCCACCCCTTATGAGATGCATTCCACTGAGATTGTGGCTGAGTATAGGAGTGGAAGGAATGAGCGGTTAGTTGGGCATGATATTAAGATGGATAGGACCAATGAGGATGTGTGGACCAGGATGGATGAGCAGGAGGACCCAAAGAAGGTATGGAAGTGGCTTGGTTGGGGTTGTAATATGCCTGAGATGTCCCTTGCATTCCTTGCTGCTATGGTCTAGGTCCATGCAGTCTCCTTTGGTTCATGACATAGAGTGGTTTAGTAGCTCCTTCAGCCCCTTGGTATACAACTTTAGGTCTAGGCAAGGAAGGGCATTTATCTATAGAATGATCTTCTTCACTGACTAAACAAACCTCTATAGAGTTCAATAGAAATTCATTCCTAGGGTGCCTTTTGGTGCACCTAGGACAAAAAATGGCCAAAGCCCTCTCTACTTCCTCTTACTTCCTTTTGATATGAAATATATCCGTTTGCATGGGAAGATTCTGTAATGTCTCACTCTTGAAATCTTCCAACATGTTTCCAATTTCACCTTTAAGGGATGAATAGGAGGAGGAGGTACTGGCTATGGGTTGACTCCCCCTACCTCTCTTTTTGGTTGCCCTAGAATGGTTTCTAAAAATAGTCTTTATGTCTTAATAAGGTAGTTGGTAGATGTCTCCCGCAGCTAGTAAATGGAGGGTGTCTAGAAGGTCTTCCAGAATTCCTCTGAGCAGGACCAACTTCAGAGATTCGGGGTCAAGTGTGCACTTGGCCCTTTTATAACTAAGTTGGAACCTCTCTTCATAATCTTCCAAGGATTCATCACTTCGCAAGGTCATTCGAAAGATTTCTTCCTCGGTATCTTTTGCCTACAGTATTCTTCATATTTGTTATTAAAGTCTTGTTGCGTCTGAGCCCAAGTTGTGATGTTGTTGCCCGGTAACCCCATGAATCAGTGTAATGTTGCATCCTTGAGGGTAGAAGAAAACAGTTTCAACCTCTGCTCATCTTCTGCATAGTCATAGGTTCGACAAATAACAACAAACTCAAACAGGAAGGTATCAGGATCTTCTATAGTCAATCCATGGAAGTGAGGAAGGGCTAAAGGGCTTATGTACTTCATTTTAGTGTCCCCATTGGTCTCTTGGATGGCAAAGGTACCCTCTAATATTTCTCCATTCCCCCTAGCATTTCCGTTTTCAGCCATTGTCTCAGAAGGGATGTTTTCTTCCTCTTCTTCTCCTATAGATTCTTCAAATATCTCAGGTTGTTCTCCTAAAGGTTCTTCTGGATCACTGCCACCGAAGAAGAGAGAAGGGTGGCTTTGTGATGTGGTGGGGGTATTAGGTAGGAATTTCCTTGAATTATCTCTATTCCTAAGAAGCATGAAAGGAAATCTCTTTTTGGGTGATTTTTGCTTTTGTTTTTTTTTTTCTGCTTGTACCTGCAAAACTAAAATTGATTGAACAACAAATTGCAACTACTGAAATGAACTTGCTGAAAGAAAATTGTAGAATTGAAAGGAGTAATCTACTTTTGCTGAAATGGAAATTGTAGAACTGAAAGGGCTAATCTACTTTGGCTGAAATGGAAATTGCAAAATTGAAATGGAAGCAAGGAAATGCAGAAAATGGAAGAAACAACTACTCTACTTTTGCGGAAATGAACTACTTAGCAAAATGTTGCAGTAGAAAACAGAAGAAAAGAAGTAATCACAAAATACTCTGATGCTTCCCCGATAACAGGGCCAAATAGTGGTGAGGACCAATATTGTAGCAATAATACTGCAACTCCTGGAGCTTCCTACCTTACTTTTATCAATCTGGTGGTTCGTAACAATCTTGGAAGCGACTGTGATGTATGCACAAGTACTAGTTCTTACTGAAGGCTGTCACTTACTCAGCTGGTGTAAGATCACTAAGAGCTCAAGCCAACTTCTATGAATTACAGAAGAAGCTCTAACTGTGATGAAAGAAAGGAAATCTTACTCTACATAGGTTATTCTACTTGTAGAAAGAGAAAGAAGACTGAAATGCAAGGTAAACCTAGCAAACTCTAATTTTCCGACTAGCCCTACTTTTGCAAGAAGAGAGGTGAAAATCTAAGAAAAGAGTGCCATTACCTAATGAGGAAGTAAAGTACACTTATTCAAGTCATTTCTAGAAGGAAATAAGAAAAGAAAACATCTTTTTTTATTTTTTGTGCATTTTATGTGAAATTGTTATGTATGTAATTTATTTGTTTATGGATGTGGCAGCGATTATGTGGTGATGGAGGGTGACTTTGGGATTTGGAGAGGCATAGGAAGGTCTAGAGGGGTCCTAGGAGACCTTTGGCAACCTTCTGGAGGCTTTTGTTGCAATCGGATTTCAAAACGCCATGTACAGGAAATTCTACAGGAGGCTGCAGGGGATCTACAGGAGGATCTATAAGAGGATGCCGAGAGCTATGTTTAGAGGGTTTAAAGGTGTCAAAAGTGTGGAAAAGGGTAAGTAAAGCCTAGAGGGAGGTGCTAATGTGTCTAAAGTTCATCAAGGATGATTAGGAAAGGAAATTATGGTTGGATTTGTTCAAGGGACGAGAGGAAAGCTTATGAGAAAAATGTAGAAATTAGGGCAGATTTGTGAAGAGCTATGAATGACCTGTGAAACATGTAGAAAAAGAGATGGTGATGGTAGTTTTATTGATTTATTATGAGCAGAGTTGTACTGTAAGAGAGTTGCAAATCAGTACACTGAATCTGAGCAAGAAAAGAACTAGCTGCACCAAGAAAACAGAACTATATCTAATCTAGGAAACTAAAATGCTGAACAATGCTATATGGAAAGGAAAGCATGGAAATAGATTTATTGTAGAAACATAAATAAGTATGGAAAAATGGATCTGAAGCAAAGAAATAACCTCTAAATCAAATTGTAACACTAGAAATTGCATGGGGAAAGAGAAACTGTGTTTTTATGGCTGCAAGCAGATCTTGACCTCAATTCATGGTCCCCAGAGGAGGAAAGGAGGCTAGACTCTATTGATGGCCTTTTTTTATCTTTCTATTACCACTATTTAACCTACTTCAGCAATTGAAATGGAAAGAACTATGTAAACCACCAAAATCAACCTATTCTACTAAGGGAGAAATCTATCTAACAACAACTAATTCATGAACTGAAGCAAAACATATGAATACAAGACAGGAGGTGTTGGGCAGCTTGGGTTGGGCCCTAACCCAGGAGTTTTAGCCCCCTGAAAGAACTCAATACTGGCTCAGAAAATATTTCATCTCCATTATCAAAATAATAGTCACATTACATAAAATTGTTCACAAAAGTAAGCTCAAAATGAGCTGAGCAAAAGCTGCAACAAAAGTTGGAAAATTTGAATAACATCCGACTAAACTATTGAGTGCCTAATCCCTCCTATTTATACAACTGGAGCCTCCAAAAAATCTCCTAAAAGAAAGGAGGCTTGGCTCCCAAGACTAGAGATAGACAATAGTTCTTCTTCACTTGCTCGGCTGCCCCTTTCATGCATTGACGTGGCTGCTTGTGCTCCGAGCTTTTTGAAGGGGGATTTGAGGTGGGAAGTCATAAATGAGGGGAAAACCCTCCTACAAATCCTCTCCCTTATTTTACTCAAATATTGGCTACCAAATGCTCATTAAACCTTTGACTTTGTCTCAAAATTGACCAAAAATCCGCATGAAGCACACATTAGACTTCATGGCATAATGACTAACCCAATTCACTCTATTAGCACAACTATAATAAAAAAATGCAATAAAGTAATGAGAATGGTGGATTAAGCTGAGTTATGAGGCCAAATGAACCCATATAATTAGCCATTTATGGGGCCCATCACTACTTCCATAATGTCTCTTTCATGTTGGAAAACTATTGGATCTCCACCTCTCAACCAATCCCCCAATACCTTGGAATCCTTTGATGGTCGAGGTTCACGGCCATATGGTATTCTCAATGATTTGTTGATAACATTCGAATGAAAAAATATTAATCTAGAAGTAGAAACTGTCGATACTAATCTAAATTACAATCTTCCACTTGGTTATAGATGTGTTGCTTGGTTTCCATTTTATTTTTAGTTCTTTGTTTTCCTCATCAAAGGAAAATAGTCGTTGTCGATCAGCTCACCTTTTTCTCTTCCAACTCTTCAAATGGTAATGCACCATATGTTGGGAATACTCATATCCCTTATGAGATTGTTGGGGCAGCGATTCTTAAAGGCTCTTCCCTTATGGTAACTTTTTCCCTTCCACATTTGAATACCACTTCAATTAACATGATCTCGACTTGTCACGATCCTTGTGTCATTCCTCATCTTGATCAGATTGAGAGTTTTTGCGATGTTATGGCGCTTAGCCCCGTATAGAAAGCATATCAAGATGTTGTTTTGGATTTTTTGGTAACTTCCGACATTCATGATCTTTTCAGGCTGAGTCTCAGCACATATTCACAATCTCCTTAGCTTAGTTCCTAGGATTCCCTGGATCCTTTGAATGAGACATTTATGACTGGTGAGAGTATCACGAAAGTGATGTCTCTTGAGGAAATCCCACGGGATGATGCCCATCATCGTTCCTTATTTCTCTCAAGCCTTAGTGGGATCTCTTCTTGTCTAGAAGCCATTGTCTTCGATGTACTGACCCATCTACTTCATACACCTATTTTGGTTCATGCAATGTTTTCTGAAGGAAACTTGGGCAACATTTCAGCTACAATTGCTATCGACATTTCTTTCAAAGCAAGGATTGTTGAAAATATCCATGTTGGGGTTTCTTGTTCTTCGGATGAGATCAAGATTTATACAACCATCTCCAATAAATTCCATGATGTCTTTTCTTGGTCATACGAAGAGGTGCTTGGCATAGATTCACGTATAGTAGTGCACATGATTCCTACTTATCGGGATGTGAACATTGTTCATCAGCACCTTCGTCACAGGCATCCTAGAAAGGTAACTCCCATAAAGGGAGAATTTCAAAAACTTCTTAAAGCTGGTTTTATTTATCCTATTCCATTGACAGATTAGGTCTCGAATATTATTTTGTGGCCAAGAAACAAGGAAATATCCACATTTGTGTTGATTATTGTGATATTAATCGAGCATGTCCTAAAGATAATTATCCAACTCCCTTTACAGATCATATCATCGACGAATGTGCTAGGAGCGAGTTTTTTTACTTTATGGACAGTTTTTCTAGGTACACCCAAATTAACATTATTCTCGCCGATCAACATAAAATGACTTTCATTTTTCCTTGGGGAACCTTTTCTTACAAAAAACTCCCTTGTGGCGAGAACAATGTTAGTGATACCTTCCAACTAGCGATGTCTTATGCCTTTCATGATCTTAAGCATATCATTCAGCCTTATCTCGATGACTTACCAACACATTCTTCTAAGTGCCACATCCATCCTAATCACCTTCGGGAGATCTTTCTTCACTGTCGACACTATAATATTCATTTAAATTCGCATAAATGTGTCTTTTGAGTCAAATCTGGTGGTCTCCTAGGGTTTTTCTTATCCAAGGAATGCATCTGGATCGATCCCCTTAAGCTAGAGGCCATCATGGGTTTACCCCCACCATCCTCTTTACATCAGTTGTAGAGCTTACAAGGGAAAGTGAATTTCCTTCATCATTTTGTGCCGAATTACTATGAACTTGCTAAGGGATTTACTCATCTATTAAAGAAAGGGATCCCATTCCTTTGCGATGAAGTTGCTCAAAAGTCCTTCGATGCATTGAAGAATGCCCTTGTTAGTTCTCTTTTCTTGCATCCCCAAAATTATCACCACGATTATTTCTTGTACTTGGCCACCGCCAATAGTGCTATTACTATGGTACTTGTTTAGGATGATGATAAAGGAGACGAACACATGATTTATTAGTTGAGTAACAAAAATTGATGCAAAAACTCAATATGCCCATGTTGAGAAGCTAGCTTTAGTAGCTATTCATGTTGTTCAATGCTTTTGGCACTATATTCTCTTACGAAAAATCACTATTAATTTTTACTGCAACCCCATCACATACATTCTGACTCATGAGTTGCTAGGGGGAAAGTATTATGAATGCATTATTATCTTACAAGAATTCAATTTTGATTTTGTTAAAGCTAAATCAAAGTAATCATTGGTTTTCTCTGAGTTGATTTGTGACCTTCCTTTTGTAACAACATCTACAACATCCGATGAGCTGATTCTTGAAGAAACTCTCTTCCTCATCAATACAATCGATCCATGGTACAAAGATATCATTACCTATATCCAGACCCAAAAATTTTCACCAGAGTTATCCAACTTTGAACATCGACGCATACGACATGAGTCCCAACCTTACCGAATTATTAGATATATATTTGTACTGTGTTCGTGTTGATTCTATCCTTCATCGACGTTTAACGCTTGTGTTAGGTCCCTATAATTCTAGTGTATTCCTTATTATGATTTTCATTGTAGCCCCTTATTTTTTTTTTGTGTCCATGTGGTCCCCATATTTTTATTATTGTGCCCCATAGAAGCACACTATCGTTATTTTTGTTCCCTTATATTATTATTGGTATGTAGGCTTTGATTATACCGTGACCCCTTAGACTCCTATATATAGAAAGGAGGGCTTGTCATCTGTATCATCCAAGAATTGTTCATTTGTGTAATGTAAATGAGGTCTCCGCCTCGAAGAGGCTACTTTTGAGCTCGTTGATCTATCTCATTCTTCTATTTGTGAGTTGGTTGCATAACAATTGTTATCACAACTCTGGATTCCAGGGTTTCAATGCATCAAACAAATCATCGTGGAATTTTTGCTATATATAATTTTATATGAAGCTTCCGAAGTTGAAATGAAAATCCATTTGAGCCATAATTGTGATGAACCTGGGACAAAATTTCAGATGTTATCTCACTATATTTTTGGAGATATGAACTAAGGAAGTTGGTTTTTTTGCAAGCTCCTGAATTCGATCTCAAATAGGTCACATTAGGAAAATTGTTATAAAGTTTTCTCTAAGCATCAAATTGAAATTTCATAAATTGTTAAAGAAAGAGAATGAACTGTATTTTTTTATGTATTGTTTTAAGGTGGAAGGTTGAAACAGTGACATGTGGACCTTCGTACAATTTCGCTCTATGGAACTGGTATATAATCAAGTCATCCTCGGCAATTTGACATAACTCTTTCTTGAAGAATCTAATATTGATCTGACTTGTGGGATTGGAAAGAGGACACAAATGGCTATCACAAGAAAAAATTTCAGACCTTGGATATCCAAAATTATAGATATACAACAAATTCAATATCATGCTCCTACAAAGAGAAAAAAGGTGTGTAGTCTTTTCAAAAAATTGCAGAAGTTTGGTTTCAAAAATTTGTTTGAAGTGATTCAAAGGGAATAATGAAGCCTATTTATCATTAATTGATTCCGCGAATAAAGAAAATGGAAACACCTAGTAAGCACCCTGAAAGATCTAGCATGACTGATGAAGAAGAGGAAGAAATGCAACATGATATATCGAAATTACGAGACCAAGTGAAACAAATTTCATTCTCACAAAAAGTAACGAAAGCAAATATGGATGGTTTAATGAAAGTTGTGGAAGCTAAGATGAATGGTGTGGAAGCTAAGATGGATGGCAAGGAAGCTAATATGGATGGTTGAGAAGTAAACATTGAATATTTGAAGAAAGACATGGAATGCTTGAGAGGAGGTTTGGAAAATTTTCTACAAGAAATGCTTCCTAATGGCGAAAAGGTAGTAGAGAAAACTCATGATGAGAACAAAATAAATGTTAGTCATTATTTCATATACTCTAACATTGGATTGAAGACCCACCATGTTCCAAATATCGACAAGAGGATGTTTGATGACAAGGATCCCGTAACATGGATACTACAAATGGTACAATTATTTTGATCTCCATAATGTGAAAAACACACAAAAGGTACGCATTGTGACTTTATATTTGGAACCTAATCAGTTTGTATGGTATCGATGGATTTCCTCTCATAAAAAAATTGTCACTTGGGAAATTTTTACATAAGAAATGATAGCACATTATGAGGATACAAAAAGCAACACCTTTTTTAGCCAATTGATAAATCTCAAATAAAAGGGTTCAATGGTGGAGCACATTGAGGACTTCCAAAAATTGATTAAGGGAAAAAGATATTCCAAAGGAGCATAGGATTGATGTGTTCATAGGGACTTTAAAGGATACCATCGAAGATGAGGTTCTCCTTTGGGAACTTGATTCATCATAGAAGCCATTCAAGTTGGAAAGAAGATTTGAAAGAAAAATGATGGAAACAAGGAAGCCTACCAATCACAAATATAAAGATGGAAGTGTTGTTACCCATAGCCTTCCCCAACCTACAGGGTTGACACAACAAAAATTGAGAGAAAAATACCCAAAGGAATTTGTTACAATTGTGATAGCAAATACACTAAAGGTCATTAGTGTGCTGAGAAGAAATTATTTTACATAGATACTAAAGAGGAAGAATAAAAGGAACAAGAAACATCGAAAGAAGAGGATACACCTGAAGAACAAACCCTGGAGAAACAAGAAACGAATTTGACCATATCTTGCAATGCATTGGCCAAAATTACCACTCCTCAAAATATCAAGATAGAAGGACATATCAAGAAGAAAAAGAAAACAGTGTTGATTGATTCGGGGAGTACTCATAATTTTATTCATTATAAGATAGCGAAGGAACTGTAACCAGAGTTTCAAGTGATGGTTGCAAATGGAGGAACCATAAATTTTTGTGGAAAGCGTCATAATATCAAGATATCAATGGGAGAATATGTTTTGAATAGTCCAATGCTTTCCATTCTAATGGGTGGTGCTGATGTTGTACTAGGAGTCCAATGGCTACAATCTTTGGGTACGATAACTTTTAATTTTCAAGAACCTTTATTGATTTTTTTTTCAAAAGGAAAGGAAGTTGAATTAAGGGGTCTCACAGGGAAAATATGAAATATAATCAACTCTAATGACATGACGAAGTTTCTAAAGAAATAAAACATGGCATAATTTCACAATTATGTTCTCTAGAGGTTCCCACAATGAAATCATCTATATCTTGAGATCTCCAAAAAGTCTTGGATAATCATTCCAAGGTAATTGAGACTCCCAAAGTTCTCCCACCTATTTGTGGTCATGATCATGCTATTCATTTGATTCCAAGAAGTATTCCTCCAAACATCAGTCATTATAGATACCCCTATGCCCAAAAGAGTGAAATTGAGCGTATGGTTGAATAAATGCTAGAGGTTGGTATAATTCAACCTCGTAAAAGTTCCTTTTTTTTCTCCAATAGTATTGGTTCACAAGAAGGATGGATCATGGCGAATGTTTCTTGATTATAGGGAGATCAACAAGCTCACTATTAAAGATAAATTTCCCCTTCCTGTCATTGATGAATTAATGGATGAATTGCATGGAGAATTTTACTTCACCATGTTGGACCTTCATTCAAGATATCATCGAATCAGAATGAACACTGAAGAAATTCCGAAAACAATATTTAGAACTCATGAGGGTCATTATGAATTTTTTTTTTTCATGCCTTTTGGCCTTACCAATGCACCTTCTAGATTTCAAGGTTTGATGAATTCCATTTCCAAACCCTTCCCTAGAAAATTTGTGTTAGTATTTTTTTAAGATATACTAATCTACAACATGTCTTGGAAGGATCATGTCCAACATGTTCATATAGTACTCAAACTATTGGAGGAGAAACAATTATATGCAAAAACCTCCAAATGTTTATTTGGAGTAGAAGAGGTGGAATATTTTGGGTCATACTGTATCTCATGAAGATGTTAAGGTAGACCTTAGCAAAATTAAAGCCATTAAGGAATGGAAAATCCTCACAACCATAAAGCATCTACAAGGATTTCTTAGATTGATAGAGCACTATCCCAAATTTCGTAAGAATTATGGGAGAATAGCAGCACCTCTAACAACATGATTGAAGAGAGTTCCATTTCCTCGGACTCCAGAAGCAACGAAATCCCTTGAACCTCTTAAGGAGGCAATGTGCCAAGCACCGGTCTTAGCTATGCCAAACTTCACAAATACCTTTTTTGTGGAATGTGATGCCTTAGGAAATGGAATTGTTGTTCTTTTAATTCAAAAATAAACACCCATTGCTTTTTAAAGTCATCCAACAGAAGAAAATTATTTACACAAAGCTATTTATTAGAAGGTAATGTTGGAAATAATACATGCACTTAATGATTGGTGACCTTACCTAATGGGAAGACACTTCAAGCTAAAAAATGGATCATGATAGTCTTAAATACTTTTTGGAACAAATATTATCCTTAGAAGAGTAGCAAAAATGGGTCACAAAGATGTTGGGTTATGACTTTGAAATAAAAGGGAAGAAAAAGGTTGTTGCAGATGCACTCTCAAGAAACAACGAGGATGCAGAAGCATTGCTTTGTGCCATTTCTATTATCCAACCAGATTGCATAAACAAAGCAAGGGATAAATGGAAGAATGATGAAGAAATGTGGGTGCTCATTCAAAAGTTGCAACAAGATCCTAGTACATCTGATACATTTAGTTGAAAAAATGATTCATTATGGTACAAAGTGTTACACAAAAATATTGTCACCATGATTATTTGCAGTCAGTATGGGTCTATCATCACTTATACTAGCCTCCTAAGCAAGTCTCAAACCTTAGCTCTTCATGTCAAGCTTTGCAAATGAGAGAAATACATGGACCCGCACCCTTTGTTCATAATACCTGCGTACCTGCATGCTCTGTCTGTAAAGGGGTGGGTGCGTACCCCTGTAAAAGTAAAAAAAACGCAAGTTTATCCTTAAAAACTCACTTTTGAGTTAATTCTAGATGTTTCTAGAAGGATTTTGACATGGATTGCTCGCTCCAAGGTGGTTCATGCATCCTAAAAGAGAAGGAGCTAATCCCTTGATATGAGGAGCTATCCCTTTGAAGGAGGGCTTTATCCATTTGAAGGAGGACCTAGTAACTTCCCTCCATTGCACTATAAATTAAGGCATTGGGTTAGTTGCTAGAGAGGTTGGAAAGCTGAACATTTTGAGGGTAAATGCTGATGGAATTGGGACTTCCTAGTTAAACTTGAGAGGAGAGATCACATACCTTTTTGGTTTCATTTGGAAGTGAGTGAAACATGTCAAAGTAGAGGAGACTTCTTGTCGGACCCTGGCAGGAGCTTATATAGCATCCAGGCACAGGTTGTAAAGTTCTTCTTTCATTTGAATTAATACAATCAGACTCATTTTTCTCAACAAATTGTCTTATGTCGTTTGTTTCATAATCTCCTTGATCATTATGATGAATATGCTTTATGATATTGGCTTTTCAGGTGCTATTTAATTTGTTTGCTTGTTTGTGTTTGCAGACTTACACTTCAAGGAAGCTCATTTGGAGCGAGAGAGCGAGGCTTCCACAAACTTTCATTGGACCCAAGGTAGGCCTAAAACACTTGTTTGCCTTTGTTTTTAATTGCATATTTAGAGAAAGATAGTGTTTGATTGGCTTGCTTGTCACTATATATCTTTAGATACTAGGAAGGTCGATCTTGTCCGCAACCTCGACTCATTCTGTGTGACAAAATGGCGACTCCGCTGGGGACTTGATTGTTTTCCTTGTTTTTATTTGACCTGAGAAACTTGCCTTTTTGTTTCTGTTTTTGACTTGTTGTGTGTGGAATTGGGTGGATTTAGTGAATCTAGGTTTGTTTTGTCTTTTCATAACTTTAGGAGAAGTCCACACCCTATGCTTGTATCACAGTGCGCACCTCTGCGCATGTTTACTTTGCACAAAGAGTGTGCACGCACCTGTGCAAACTCCGAGCCTATGGACCCTGCTAAATTTTTGAAAAACTTGATTTTGCCTCTTTTAATTAGTTTTATCTTGGTTTAGGTGTTGTTATCCTCTACCCAGACCTACTTGTGACTTGTCAAAAGCTTTCCTTGATCTAATTTCATTGGTGTTAGGGTTTTAGGTGAAATTCCTAGAAGTTTTGGTTGCCGGTGTTGATTTTCATTTTGGTCGTGTAGTAGCTCAGAGCTTAGAAGCATAGAAGCCTCAGATCACCTTGGTTTTTATTGGCCTTCTTATGAGTCTGACCATTGGTAAAATCAACCTTTGTTGAGCAATCCATGTTGAGTTTTCTCTTTCCAAAATTTCGAAAAGCTTGTGTTAAAAGTTTGGATTTCATTTTTACAAAAAGAACAAAAGATCACTTGTTTTTTGAATGATTTGTGATTCTGGACAAGTTAGTCCTTGGTTTTCTTATCGCCAAGTAAAACATCCTTGAAAAGACAAAAATATTTTGTAAGCTTTTATTTCAAGTAGTTTTTTATAGTTTGTAGATCTTAAGATATGCTTTGTTCATAGTTTTCTCAAGATTTGCTTTAGTCATAGTTTTGAGTGTTTTTATAAAAATACAAAAATCTCTTTTGAAAAAGTTTGTTTTGGTAGCATTTGAGAATTTGAATGAAAAAGGAAATTCTTGTGCAAATAACTACTTGTCTCATTTTGAGTGCATTGGAACAAAAACTCTTCTTTAAATTTTTTTGTTAAGAGAGATTTGTGTTTACACGCATTTGCATTCTCAAACTCTTTCCTAGCTAGAAGTTAATTGAAGAGAAAATATTGTTTGATCATCTTAAGTGCATCTTTTTAGTGATTCTAAGTCGAGTCTTCACACCACGAGTTTCATCTCCGCACCTCTTGACTTAATCAAAAACCAATAAAAATAATGCTTAAAGTAAAATTAATCTGGAAATCTTTTTATTTCTAGGGCTCTATTACACCAACATAGCTTAGGCTAGTGTCTTGGAGTAGGGAGTACTTAACTCTCCAAGATAGTAAAACAAAAAAGTAGCTATATCTTGTGGTAGGAGAGAAATCCAATTGTTGAATATACGCTCTGGGAAAGCTCCTCTTAAAGGAGAAGCACGAGATCGTGTCCGAACTAGAGTGGGAATCAATCCTTCCTCCTTGGGAACGACGCCAGATATTCACGTATTAAAAATGGTAAACCTCGGATTAACCATTGTTAAGGAACCTAGGGTCACTTGTTGGTAAACCTTAGTTTATGTCAAGGAGCCTTCAAAGGGATTGAGCTTGTTACTCTGCCTTTGCATTCATATAAGATCGTAGACTATTCCCCCAGGTATATTTGTTTCTGTTGGTAACCATAGTGACCATATTATATAGGATTCTTCCTAAGGTGACAGTGGCGGGAAGATCCCACTATACCTAGAGCAGATGTCGGCTAGACTCACTTGGATTTTCTGGGGGGTTCTCTTCACTCGAGACGGTCAAATGGAGAAACTTGTGCCAGTCTATTCATTAAGCAGGTTGCCGGGGTAACTGTTCCAACTGCTATTTCTGTATCGAACTCTGCGACGTTGGATTTCATCACCAACTAGTGTTTTGGGTACGGAAAGTTACTGTTTGTGTGTGATTGATCTCCTAGATTCTTTAGGTGTGTAATTCAATTTGTTTGGTTCTTTAGAGGCTTTAGGTGGTTTTCGTTGAGATTTTACTTTGTTTGCGTGTGAAGTAGTTAAAAGTCTTTAACTGTGGCTGAATTACCAAGGTAGTCCCGTAGACTTCGGGGCCAATCTCTTGAGTTTGTAAACATGGCTGAGTTACTGAGGAAGTCCCGTAGACTTCGGGGCCAACCTCCTGAGGCTTGAAAGTCCTCGTAACTCCTGGAGATAGTAGAAGTGGGTCAGCTGAAGAAGGAGAATCTTCTTTGATAGTACATCCTGATTCTCAACTGTTAGAGGCAGATTATAATCCACAGCCCGTATCTATTTCAGAAGTTACTGGTAGTGTTGCATCTACTAGTAATATAGGTGAAGATCCTGAAATATCTGAACCCGAATCTAAAGTTTCTGCTACTCCCATATCAGAGTTTGCTTCTCCAGCTTCTAGTGGTCTTAGTTCACATAGGGTAGAAACAATAATTACCCAAGATCTTCCTTCTGGAATTATAGCTATTGAATAGCTTGCTATTTTGGACAATGAAGAAAGCATTCCTTTTCCAGAAGATCGACCTATCTTAGACCTTAGGGAGCATGAATCAATCTTTTACAGTCCACCTAGGAGCAGTGCTTGGTATCGTTCATTGACTAATTTTTTGGAAAACCTGGGACTAAGCTTTTCACCACCTCGTATTTTTTATCACCCAGCACCTAGAGATTACTATCCTCCATTGAATATATCTAAGCAGTCATCCATTTTTTCTCAATCTTTGGAAGCCTTTTTGTACGACGGTCCTTCTGTTCTCGCTGGGTATCAGCCCATGTCTGGTACTTTTTTGGGAGAATCTCCTTAACCTACCAAACAAAAGTTATTAACTGGAAGTAATGGTACTAAACTGTTGAGTGTATAAGATATTCTCATGATGTCAGGTTCTATTCCCAATCCTCAACTGCAAGGTGGCCAGTCTCCACCTGGGGGGCAACCTAAAGTTACCCAGTATGTGCCTGGGGGGCAACCTCAAGGTACCTAGTATATGCTTGGGGGGCAACCTCAAGGTACTCAATTTGCGCCCGCGGGACAACCTCAAGGACAATACATACCTACGGGACAATACGTTCCTCAAGGTCAACCCAAGACTAAATATGTACCTCAAGGTCAACCTCAATATCAATATGTACCTCAGGGTCAACCTCAGTATCAATATGCACCTCAAAATCAACCTCAATATCAATATGTACCTCAAAGTCAACCCCACTATCAGTACGTGCCTCAGGGTTATCAACCCCAAGGTCAGTACCCAGCTCAAGGTTACCAACCACCTTCGGGTAAATAATATTATCAACCCTACCCTCAATCCGGTTATGGTACTCAATATCCTCAACCTGTTATGGGTCCATACCATGGAATGAATTTAGTGTGGGATCCATCTCAATCCCAACAAGTCTTGCAACCGAATGCGCAGTTGTCATCTGAAGCTAGACAACCCTTGATTTCTGGTTCATCCCAGCAACCTGTCCAGTCTACTGTTCAAACTTTTGCACCTTCTATAGTTTCTCAGTCTGGGCCTAGTACGCCTTGTACTCTGCCCCAAATGTCTGTTGCGACTACTGCAACATCTGCTACATCTACCCCACCTTCTTCTGGAGTATTGACAGCTCTGGTTTCTACTATCCCTGCATCTACTCCTCAGACATCTTTACCTCAGTCTGGACCCACGGTCCACACTTCGGTTCAGATGCCTATAGGAAGTATAGTTGTCACCACTCAACCTCAGTATAATAAAAAACCATACCAAGGACAGTACCAATACAGTCCTGCTATGCAGCAACCAACCTATTAGTATCAACCGTACCCTAGGTATACATATCAACAACCTCAGCAACCCCAGTATGGTCCGGTTAATCCTGGTTTTCCAGGAGGTCAAAATATCCCAAATGCGATTCCAATTCCTAGTTATCCTGGATATCCTCCTCTTGGGGCTGGTCTATAGATCCAGAATTTTAGGGACCCTAATCGTCAGTTACCGTTTATCACAACTTTGGACTTGCCTGACTTGACGCGCCTTACCAACGATCCAATTAACTATCTTCAGTATTGGCCGCCAATGCCGTATAAGTTGCCCAGTGATATTCCTAAGTTTGAAGGTAAGCCAGGAGAGGACCCGTCTAACCATGTGATGACTTATCACCTCTAGTGTGCGTCTAATTCCATTTCCGATGATTCAATTCGTTTACAACTTTTCCAGCACACTATAATTGGTCTTGCGGCCAAGTGGTACATTGAGTTACCGCGAGCCACTTTTTATAACTTTAGTCAGTTAGCTACCTCGTTTTTAACTCATTTTCAATTTCCGGTCAGATATGAAAATGGCATGAAATTATTAACTTCCTTAAAGTAGTCAACATCCACTTGCATTTCAGATCATATCCATGAATGGAGACGTCGACGGCGTTTAGCGAAAGTTTTTATCCCAGATCAGATCTTAGCTGAATGGTTTGTAAAATCTTTACTGCCCAAGATCACTGAAGATGTAGCTAAGGCCGGAGTCGTTACTGAGGAGCAAGTAATTTCTCAGGCACAATACCTTGACTTAGTTTATACTCAGTCAGGTATGTTACACGAGAAAATCCCCGATCTACCCAAACAAAATCAAATTGCTACTGCTCCTTCAGGGTCTCATGCTGCTGATGGTATGATTGGTACGGTTAATACCAAAAGTAAGAAGAAGTCTTACAAGAATTATTCTCCTATCATAACCTTTCCAGATACCCTGACAGGAGATTCTTCCATGGAACTTTCCGCCGATATTCACATTGTAGAGTCATCTACAGCTAAATCAAAAACCGGAGGTAAGAAGAAAGGGAAGAAGAAGAATAAAACATATAAGAATTCGAAAGAGAAAACCGAAAAAGCAGAATCAACTGATGAAAAACGCAAACATCGTTATCCGTGTCTCGTCTGTGATGAAGAACATTTTATGAGAGACTGCCCTCATCGTGTAGAGGTTGCGAAAATTGTCAAAGGTTCCCAAATTCCTGTTGTCTTGAAGGATCCTTTTCTAGCTCAAGGCAGTAAGATGATAGGTTCGTTCTCCAGTGCCAATGAAGAACCCATATTGATGATGTCCCATGTTAGGATTGCGACTCAATCGCAAGATTATGACAGTAAAAGTCGTCTTCATGGTAAAGAAGCAAAATCTTCCCATTCAAACCCATCGACCTCAGTTCCCGGTTCCGATCCACTACAGATCAAGAAACCTAATCCAGACTTAGTAATCAAACCACCCGCCAAGGGTATAATTCGAAAGTCTGCTTTCAATCCACATGTGAGAGCAGCTCAGAGCTATAACATTGTTGAGGATTTAGTTGTTTCACCCTCGGCAATGTCGGCTTTGGAAGTGCTGCAATCCTGTCCAGCACAACGCAAGTTACTTTTGTTGGCTATAGGAGCTGTTGACATTTAGGACCCGAACATTATAATCTTTGATCTAGAAAATAGTGCACCGCGCTTACCTCATCAGATGGCTATCCAGATTCCAGTGATAGTCAAAAACAGACGTGTTCATAGGACTGTTATTGATGAGGGAGCTTCCACGTGTATTATGTCAATACAGTGTTGGAGATCGCTTGGTTCTCCTTCACTAAATCAATCTCCGACGATTCTAAAAGCCTTTGATGGTTGTGGGTTTCATCCTTTCAGCATTTTACAAGATCTACCTCTAGGGGTTGAAGGTAAAACCGTTAATCTAGATGTGGAGGTGGTTGATGCCCCTCTAGACTACAACCTTCTCTTGGGTCGTAGTTGGTCTTACGCTATGAAAACTATTGTTTCATCGGTCTTTCGTCTTATAAAGTTCCCTCATAAGGGAAAGATCGTAACCTTAGACCAGTTGTCATACTTTTCATTCGACCCAGCCTCTGCTGACAGCATTCAGCATGTTGGTAAAGTGACGATCCCTTATAAGGATGTTGGAGTAGGGCTCGTTAAAGATTCTAGTTTACTGGGCACTTTTCCTTTTCCTCCTATCAACGCATCGTCTTCTACTGCAACCATTCATATGATTTCATCAGAAACCATTGTTAATGATGATCCTTGGATCATACCTTCTGAATCTGAGATAGACTCATTTGGTACTCTTATGCCATTGAGTCCGTATGAACTTGCGTATCAGATCGTGCAGTCGTTTTCCGACACAACATCAACCCAAATCGACTTAATTAATGTGGTCCATGAGGAATCACTTTCGACATCAAACTCAGATTTAATAACGTTTTCTGAACTTGTTCAAATGGATGAACAAATTCGTGAAATCCTATGCGTCGATGAGTTACCATGGGAAGATCTTCATCACAGATCTTCATTTCTACCCGAGAGCGATAATTTTGAAAATGATTTTTCATAAATTTTTATGACTGAATATGTTAAGGATGCTCAGAATCCAATGAAACATCCTGATTCCGAGTTAAACTTGGGAAATATTTCTCCAACTATTCCCCTTGACATTTCAGTTAAGCCTGGAATTGTTGAAAACGTTCATATAGGTGCCTCTTGTACGGAAGATGAAATTGAAACATATAAGGCCCTATTTCAAGAATTTTGTGATGTGTTTGCCTGGTCATATGAGGAAATGCCAGGAATTGACCCAGCAATTGTAATTCATGAAATCAAAACTTACCCGGATGCTAAACCCGTTCGACAACGTTTGCGTTAGATTCACCCAAGAAAAGTTGCTGCAATTAAAGTAGAAGTTGAAAAATTACTCAAAGCAGGTTTCATTTATCCGATCCCGTTAACAGATTGGGTATCGAATATTGTTCCTGTTAACAAAAATCAAGGGACAATAAGAATATGTATCGACTATAGGGACATTAATCGAGCATGTCCAAAGGACAATTACCCTACTCCCTATATTGATCAAATCATTGACGATTGTGCCGGCAGCGGAATTTTCTCCTTTATGGATGGCTTTTCCGGATATAATCAAATCAATATTCTACCTGCTGATCAACAAAAAACAACATTCATTTGTCCATGGGGGACGTTTGCTTATTGCAAATTACCTTTTGGGCTCAAGAACGCTGGCACAACTTTTCAACGGGTCATGTCTTATGCTTTTCATGATATTAAGCACATTGTGTAACCCTATCTCGATGACTTGCCTGTTCATTCATTACATCGAGCTGATCATCTCGTCCATTTAAGAGAAATCTTTATGAGATGTAGGCATTATCGGATTAGGTTGAATCCCCACAAGTGTGTGTTCTGTATTGAAACGGGTCAGTTACTGGGGTTTGTTGTTTTGAAAGCCGGCATTCGCGTCGATCCCTCGAAGGTTGAAGCCATTATTAGATTGCCTCCTCCTTCGAGTCTTCGCCAACTCCAAAGTTTTCAAGGGAAAGAAAACTTTTTACATCGATTCATCCCTAACTACACCGAGATAACAAAGGGTTTTACCTGGTTGTTGAAGCAGAATACTTCCTTCTTTTGGGACGAGATAGCTGAGAAATCTTTTGATGCGCTAAAACATGCGTTGACCCATGCACCGCTGTTGCATCCTCTCAACTACAACCAGAACTACTTCTTGTATCTCACCACTTCCTATTCCACCATCGGAATGGTGTTAGTTCAGGAAGATGAATTCGGTGCTGAACATGTGATATATTACCTTAGTCACACGTTAAATCCAACTGAGCAAAAATACTCACATGTGGATAAATTGCCATTGGCAGCGGTTCGAGTTGTCCAATGTTTTCGTCGTTACATTTTACTACATAAGACTACCATTATTTCCGATTGCAACACTATGATCTATATTTTGACCAAGCAATTGCTGGGGGGAAAGTACTCCAAATGGATTGTTATCCTGCAGGAGTTTGACTTGGATTTTGAAAATTCTAAGTCCAAGAAATCTTTAGTTTTTGCGGAATTAATGTGTGACTTCCCACGTGCTGACACGGAAACAGTGGCGGAGGAGCCCATTGCAGATGAATCCTTGTTTCTAATCAGCACTTTAGATCCATGGTACGGGGATATCATCATTTATCTCCAAACCCAAACCTTTCGGACATATATTTCACGATTGGACCATCAAAAAATATGATTCCAGTCCCAACAATTCAAAATTATTGGAGATACTCTTTATTGTCATGGGGCGGACTCTATTTTTCGACGTTGTTTGACTCATGAGGAAGCTGAAGTGGTCCTCAATGGCTGTCACTTTGGAGCATGTGGCGGTCATATGTCTGGGTATGCCACTGCCCAAAAGATATTGCGCATTGGCTATTTCTGGCAGTCTATGTTTAAAGATTATATTATTGCGGTCCGAAAATGCCACAACTACCAAATTTTTTATTGAAAGATGCATGCTCCACCTGCTCCTCTTCACCCTATAATTGCCATTGGTCCTTTTTGCAAATGGGGTATCGATTTTATTACATGTAACCCTCACTCGGTTGCGGGGCATGCATATATTATCCTTGCGGTAGATTATTTTACCAAGTGGGCTGAGGCGATGCCTACATTTGAGGCAGACGACAAAACAGCTACGATTTTAGTATTCAATCATATCATTACTAGGTTTGGTGTTCCACAAGCGATTATCACTGATCATGGGCATCATTTTCGAAACATTATGATGACTGAACTTACAGGCCAACTTGGCTTGCGTCATGACAGTTCAACTCCTTATTATCCGCAAGCTAATGGCCTGGTTGAAGCCATCAACAAAGTTCTAGTCATCATGATCCGACGAATCATTGGGATTCATCGGTCGAATTGGCACCACATTCTATTTTCAGTGTTGTGGGCATATCGAACCTCAGTTAAAACATCAACAGTGTTCACTCCTTTCCAACTATTTTATGGTTTGGAAGCTCTGTTACCTATTGAGTGCGAAATCCCGTCATTGTGAATGGCCATCGAGTTACTTCCAACCACTTCTGAAGAGGAAAGACGTTCGTTATACTTGGCTCAGCTAGATGAGAATCGTTTTGATGTTGCATTAGCGATCGAATCTCATGCAAAACGTATTAAAGCTCAGTCTGATCGAAATGTGACCCCTTGAAATTTTTTGGAAGGAGATCTAGTCTTATTGTACGATCAAGCAAATGATAAATTAGGCACTGGAAAATTCGTGCCTATGTGGCATGGTCCCTATGTTGTCAAGCGAAAGCTAGCAAAAGGGGCCTATGAATTGGTAGACTTTGACAGGGTCTCTTTAGGTAAACCCAGAAATGGTCTTTACCTGAAGAGGTATTATGCTTAAAACGAGTGTGGAGATTTTTTAGTTAGGTTAGTTTTTCCTTCTAGCTGGTGTGTTTTAGATTAAAAAGTGTGCTTAGCTTAGAGAGTGAGTTTTCGTCGTTATTCCTGCTTATCTTGGTTTTACATTTGATGTCGCAGATGTCGACGCCTCTCCAAACATACATTGGTTTTGCTGATGGTGCTTGTCATAGTACACGGAATATTTCTTCCGTAGCTTGGGTTATCTATTCACCGTCTGACGAGTGGGTATCTATGCATGGGGTAAGCCTCGGTCAAACAACAAACAACATTGCAAAGTATAGTGTAGTGATTGAGTTTTTATCTGAATCGATTTCATTTGGGATTCAGAGTTTGATAGTGAGGTTAGATTCTGAACTCGTTGTATTACAGCTTAATAGAGTATACGCCATTAGAAATCTAGTTTTATTCAGATTATTTTTAAGAGTGCGTCTCTTGGAACCTGAATTTGACTATATTGAATATCGGCATATTCCAAGATCTTTAAATACATTAGCAGATGCAATTTCTTCTCAAATGTTAAGTAGACATGTGCAATAATCATACAAGTAAATTTAAAAAAAAACATTCCATAACATGTTTAACAAGACAAGCTGGTAATAATGATATCATATATATAAGAGTGTGTCAAAATAATACATCGTCCTTGATAATAGGGTGAAAAACACCTTATGATCGGCAAAAATGATAAGTACAAAAAGCAAAACTGTCGTATGTGACTACAATAGGCGATCATCCCATCACTGGTGATGATCTCGATAAGAAACCACTGCATGGGCCACCTTACAAAGGAACCTCCTAAAAGGTCCTGGGACTCCAATCACATAGCACTGAAGTCGATGAGGGATGTCATCTACACTGGTCTCAGGCATGTCCCGTGTCAAGCGCTTTAAATGGCTCAACAACTTGGGCAAAGTCTCTGTTGATTTGTCGTGTGGGGCTGGAGCCGGTGCAACTGGTTGTTTCCTCTCATAAGGCCGGAGAGTGGCTAGTCACTGTGGGCCCACATCTACATTTGAAACCTTTTACTATCAGTTTTGGGATGATATAAAAAAAACAAAAAATTAAATTAGGTAAAACTTTGAAAATGATTTTACCTGCATCATCCCATTACTCTCCTGGTGGAAGAGCCATGTCTGGGTCTCCACGAAAATCAACCCCAGCATAAGGAAAGTCCTGGAGAGCAAAAACCAAGTTTTCCAACCATTGGAAATACTCAGGTTTGAACCAAATGACTTCGGTCCCCTCATCAAGATGAAGGGCCATAACTGCAACCCATCGCATCAGTTTGGGCTCTCGAGGAAGCCCAGCTCCAATAGTAAGGTGCTCTGGGATCAACATTGGAACCCTCTCCAGGCCAAAACTCACAACTATAGCCCCATAACCAAAGGTCTTTAGCTGTCCATTTTTGGCTGTGGTCAATTGGCCCTTCACATTGGCCAACACAGCATCACACCAGTTGAAAATGTTGTCTCGAAAGAAATCAACTGCCATTCGGATCTAGGATCCGGTGGCAACGTGTAGCGCTGCAATACCACAGAGTCTGGTAACTGTGAATGCAATAACCATGAGTTCAGGAAGGGATATGGTTTTGATATCTATCCCTTTGTCCCAGTTTTGGACATTGCAGAACTCTAGGCGAAGGCTCTCGATAGACTGGCCAGCTACCCTGGGCCCAAATAGAGTCAAGTGTTCACCCCTCCTAGGAAAACCAGTCAAGAAGTATATATCAACTGTCTCGATTTCGAGCTTGTGTCCACCAATAAAGAAGCACTGGTCCTGTATACTCCATCTATCAACCAGCCATTTCAAAAAGTCCACCTAGGCCCTCATGCCAGGTATGGCCCAGAACTTGTACAAGCCACATGCCTTCAATGCATCGATCAGAGTTTGATGATTCATTGCGGCAAGGTCCTCATCCTCGTGCTCCCATTCTTGACAATCAAGCATGATGTATATCCTACAATCAAGTAAAAAAGGCGAATTAGAATATGTAAAATTGATTTCATTAGGTATTTTTTGAGTTAGTTAGGTTTTTGTAAACCTATGCGCGGGGTACGCACCCCCTTATTAGGGACAGTGCATGGGGTCCGCACATTGCCTTCACGGCAGGTGCGTAGTACGCAGGTCCCCTGTGGTGAACCTGCGGGCCCCTGCACGTGGGTTTCTAAACCTAAAAACCTCCCAAAAATAAAAATTAAACCAAAACCTAAAAACCTCCCAAAAATAAAAATTAAACCCTAAAAAACAATTTCAAACGGACAAAAATGAAGAGTAGGATGGTGTGGATTACCTGGAGGATACGGCGTTCAATTCCGACGGACGGATTTTCCGCAATCTTCACGGGAAGTTTCTGGTCAAAATCCTTTTTTTCTCACCCAAATCTCAAATGGTAAAAATGAATGGTAAAAAGTCCTTTTTATAAGTTTTTTGGGTAAATAAATTCTAAATTTGTTTATGTTTCACTTTAGAAAGGTGTTTTTTGCAACATTTTAACCTATTATTAAACAGGTATGAGTAATGATGAGTTTTTGTTTAGGATAATGGATTTTCAGGCGAAGTCAAATCATTTTCAATGAAAAACCATTAGAGTCACCTTTAAGCTCTTTTCTGACTGCTAAAACATGAAAAGATTGCCTAGTTTTTCTTTTTAAGCTCGTTAAAACAGAACTAAAAATATGGTCCTCTTATAGCCCTTTTCTGACCGTAAAAACATGAAACGATTGCCTGGTTTTTGTCGTTTCAAATTCGATATTCGTCATAAAATGACGTGTCATTGATCACTTTTTTACTTTTTCGGATCAGGGGAACTAATTAAGAAAAATACTCCTTGGTCGTAAAAGATCAAGCGGTTCTCTCAAGTATTATTTTATACTTTTTCGGGCTTGGGAGACACAAATTTACGAAAAAGTCAACCTTGGAGTCTTCTTAAGTTTTTTCAGACTCTAAAAATGAAAACCGCCAAGTTTCTCCTATACTGGACTCGTTAAATTTCGATAGTAAAGGACCTGTTCAATTATAAATAGGAACAGACCACTCCTTTTTAGGGTTCGAATTTAAACTAAGTTGGACTCATCTGAAGGGTGAGCTTATAATTAAGCATATGTTATGCTCCTCAAGCTTGTAAAAAATAAAGAGGTACTTGCTAGAAATGGTGGGGGAAAAGAGAGAAAAATGAGCCTGTTTGTCATACTTTGTAACCATTCTTGAACACAACACTTTCATTCACCTGGGTTGGGAAATTCTTTGCCTAATAGTTGATCAAACCAAATTGAAAGTCTTCAGTCGTTTTCTGGGTATTAACTTTGGGTCAATCGTCACCAAACCATCTGTTGTTTCATTATGTGTTCAAGAGCTCAGTGCAAATAAGCCATTCATCTCCAAAAATATCTGTCATTCCATTTTGACCATCCCTGAGTCAGTCCTTGCAACTAAATTTCTTCAAACTTGATCTATGATCTCGTGTTGTGGGCTTGCCTATGACGGATCGCTTTCTATCAACTTCAACTCTTTATCTAGAAAGATGATCTAGAGATCACCAGTACCTTGGGATCTGCATGCCTCAATGGCAGGTTTCTCGTGTTCGATGATAGGTTGCATCATTGACCTTCTATCGAAGAATTCTGTGACATGTTTGACATCGACACATCTAATCACATCTCATGGATTGTACTGAGTACTTTGAGAGCCATTGTCATTATTGGTGGTTTCTCTCACACTTGTTAATAGTTTACATCATCGACTGGTAATCAGGTGGTTTCTACCATGTTCGACTTCGACACATTTATTTACATGGATAGAATCATACTATTTCGAGGAGTAGAAATGGAGACCCTAGATCTAGTTTCCACCATCCAGGCTGCGAGGAATTTTGTATTCATTATGTTGTAGACTATTCATAAACAGATGGTTGTGTTCATACTGTGTCTATACTTATGATGTATTACAAGATCGTTCCTATATCAGAGCAATAGTTAGCTTTCTAATTAGTTTTGATCTGAGTATGGGAATGCCTACCTCAGCGACGATATGATCTCATATATATGTTTTTCACTTGAATGTTTTAACAGGTTCCAACCGGGCTCTCCTCAAGATAATCCTCGAAATGATAAAGTACTTCACTCTTCTTAAATGATAAATGAAATCCTCATCTACTACAAACTTCGCACTTTAGGGGGAAATCTGTTAAACAAAAATATCGTCACCATGATTATTTGTAGTTAGTATGGGTCTATCATCACTTATACTAGCCTCCTAAGAAAGTCTCAAACCTTAGCTCTTCATGTCAAGCTTTGCAAATGAGAGAAAGACATTGAAAATCAATATTACTCTGGTTCAGCGCTTTCTCCTACTTTTACCTACGGACCCGCACCCTTTTTTCATAATACTTGCGTACCTGCACGCTCTGTCTATAAAGGGGTGGGTGTGTACCCCTGTAAAAGTCAAAGAGGCACAAGTTTATCCTTAAAAACTCACTGTTGAGTTAATTCTAGATGTTTCTAGAAGGATTTTGACATGGATTGTTCGCTCCAAGGTGGTTCATGCATCCCAAAAGAGAAGGTGCTAATCCCTTGATAGGAGGAGCTATCCCTTTGAAGGAGGGCTTTATCCCTTTGAAGGAGGACCTAGTAACTTCCCTCCATTGCACTATAAATTAAGGCATTGGGTCAGTTGCTGGAGAGGTTGGAAAGCTGAACATTTTGAGGGTAAATGTTGATGGAATTGGGACTTCCTAGTTAAACTTGAGAGGAGAGATCACATACCTTTTTGGTTTCATTGGGAAGTGAGTGAAACTTGTCAAGGTAGAGGAGACTTCTTGTCGGACCCTGGGAGGAGCTTGTACAGCATCAAGGCACAGGTTGTAAAGTTCTTCTTTCATTTGAATTAGTACAATCAGACTCATTTTTCTCAACAAATTGTCTTATGTGGTTTGTGTCATAATCTCCTTGATCATTATGATGAATATGCTTTATGATATTGGCTTTTCAGGTGCTATTTAATTTGTTTTCTTGTTTTTGTTTGCAGACTTACACTTCAAGGAAGCTCATTTGGAGCGAGGGAGCGAGGCTTCCACAAACTTGCATTGGACCCAAGGTAGGCCTAAAACACTTGTTTATCTTTGTTTTTAATTGCATATTTAGAGAAAGATAGATTTTGATTGTCTTTCTTGTCACTAGATATCTTTAGATACTAGGAAGGTCAATCTTGTCAGCAACCTCGACTCATTCTGTGTGACACAAAGATCACTTATACCTTTGTAAGAATTCCCAACTCAAACAAAAGATTATTCTAGAATTGCACACCTGTCCCTTGGGAGGGCATTCAAGATTTTTAAAAACTTATGACAGTGTTAAGAAGGAATTCTTTTAGGATGGTGTTAAATATGATATTCAAGAGTTTGTGGTGGAATGTTTGGTTTGCCAACAAAATAAAGTTGAGACAATTAAGACCACAGTTCTATTAAAAACTTTATCCATTCCAAGTCAACATTGGGAGGAGGTTTCAATGGATTTTATCTTAGGTTTACCAATTCCACAGGAAAGAGTGTCATCATGGTGGTAGTTGATAGACTGACCAAGCATGCACACTTTTGTGCATTATCTCTTCCATGTAAAGTGAGTATAGTTGCTATTGCATTTATGGAAACAATTCAAAAGCTACATGTAAACCCAAAGATTATTATAAGTGACATAGATCCTATTTTTAATGGAAATTTTTGGACATAATTATTTTCTTGTCTAGGTACTCAGTTAGCTCATAGCTCATATCTCGTCTTATCATCCTCAATCTGATGGGAAAATTGAGATAGTGAAATTTTTTTTGGAAGGATATCTTCATTTCTTTGTATTTGATAAATCGACACAATGTGTCAAATGGTTGCCTCTTGTTGAATGGTGGTATAACACTTCCTTCCATACTACAACAAAAATGATCCCATTTATGGCACTTTATGGATATCATCCACCATCCATCACATGATATTTAAGAGAAGATTCTAAGGTTTAAGCAGTGGAATATCACATAGAGAATCAATAGAAATTTCTCTAACTCTTAAAGGAGAACTTGACTTTCACACAAAATAGAACGAAACCATAGGCAAATCAACATCGCAGTGAAAGAAGTTCTGATGTAGGAGACTAGATATTTCTACGACTACAACCATAAAAACAAATGTCCCTGAAGAAAGCTAAGAAGGATAATAAATTATCACCAAAGTATTATGTTCTGTACAAGGTGTTGCAAAATATTGGTACTATGGAATACAAATTAGAACTTCGTGCATCTTCCTGAGTGCACCCAATTTTCCATGTTTCATGCTTACAAAAGGTTATAGGTGACAAGCTCCCAGTTCAATCAATATTGCCAAAACTTGACAAGGAAGGAAAAATCATATCGGAACCTGAAGTAGTCATTGAAGCAAGAACTCAATAGGTACAAAATCGATCAATTCTAGAGTATCTCATCAAGTGGAAGAAATTATTGGCTGAAAATTTGACATGGGAGGATGAGAATTTTATACAAAATTATCCAAAACTACTCAAGCATTAAGGACAACACTTTTTTGAAGGAGAGGGGCATGTTAGGTCCCTATAATACTAGTGTATTTCCTTATTATTATTTTCATTGTATCCCCTTATTGGTATTGTTGTGCCCACGTTGTCCCCATATTGTTATTATTGTGCCCCATATAAGCCTACTATTGTTATTGTTGTGCCCTTACATTATTATTGTTACATCAGCTCTCATTATATTGTGACCCTTGGGAATCCTATATATTGAAAGGAGGTCTTGTCATTTTTAGCATCTAATAATTGTTCATTTGTGTAACGTAAAGGAGGTTTTCCCCTTGAAGAGGCTACTTTTGAAGTCATTGATCTATCTCATTATTCTATTTATGAGGTGTTTGCAAAACAACTTGAAGACGTCGAGAGAGTATTAAATGATTTTCACTTTAGGGCCTGTGGCAGTCACATGTCGGGGTATCCCATGGCTTAAAAAATCCTTCACACTGCTTATTTTTGGCCTTCTATCTTCAAAGATTGTATTTTAGCTATCCAAAAATGTCATGCTTGCAAGATTTATGACTGCAAATAGAGCGCCCACCCACACCCATGCACCCTGTTATTACTGTCAGGCCCTTTATTAAATGGGGTATTGATTCCATGACATGTAACCCTCTCTCGATTGGGGGGCATGGTTATATCATTGTCACCATAAACTATTTCACTAAATGGGTCGAGGTGATGCCCACATATGATTTCGAAGGTAAAGTTTTAGGTCAATTCCTTTTTAATCACGTTAAAGCTCAATTTGGTGTCCCTTCAGCCATTGTCACTAACCATGGCTCTCATTTTTGAAACTATATGATGACAAAGCTTATTGCTCAGTTGGTTTGCATCACAAAAACTCAACTCCTTACTATCCACAAGCCAACGACCAAGTTGAGGCAGTCAACAAAGTCCTGATTACAATGTTCAACCGTATTGTTTAGATGCATAAATGAAACTGACATCTTATGTTATTTTAAGCTCTATTGGCTTACCCAACCCTAGCTAAGACAACAACTAGATTCACACCCTTTCAGTTGGTGTATGGTCTAGAGGCAACCTTTCTGATTGAATGCAATATTCCTTCATTGAAACTAGCTGTTGAATTATTCTTTCACACGTCGGTATATGAGAAATGAATACTTTACCTTGAAAGGCTTGATGACACTCATCATATTGCTGCATTAGTAATTGAAGCTCAGAAAAAACAAGTTAAAGGATAATATGATAAAATTGTTACTCCCCTTGTTTTTGCCGAAGGTGACCTGGTATTGTTATATGATCAAGACCATGATAAATTGGGAGCTCGGAAATTTGAACCAATGTGGCATGAGTCTTACATTGTTAAACAAGTAATACAAAAAGGTTCTTATGATTTGGTTGCCTATGAAGGAAGTCAATTAGCTAAGCTTCGAAATGGGTTTTACCTCAATAAATATTGTGCATGATTTCATGTAAATACTTTGTACATTAGTGTGTTATTCATTATTGTGAAGTTTTGTTTTGGTGTGTTTCTTTGCTTTTGCAAATGCGTTTTCTTTTGCTTACCATCTTTTCTACTTAGTTTGAAGATGAAATTGAACATTTATGTTGGTTTTCCTGATGGAGCTTGTCTTAGTACACAAAATTTATCTTCCACGGCATGGGAAATCTATGACCCTAATGGTGAGTTAGTGAATTTACAAGGCATATGTTTAGGTCGTACTACTAATAACATTGCCAAATATAGTGTGGTTATCGAAATTTTTTCACAAGCCACTTTTTTAATTATAGAGTTTTTCGTTAATCTTGATTCACATCTCATTGTACTACAACTTAACAGACAATATTCAGTTAGAAACCCTCAGATTTTGAGAATTTATTTGCAAGTTTGTCTTTTGGAATGAGAGTTTGATTACAACACTTACTAACATAATCTGATACTTTTGAACACTCTAACAAATAGATTGGCCTATTCTATATTTAATAGACATTTGTGACATATCTAAAACAAAAAAAATCACATAGTGAACATAGCAGGAAAACACACACACATAGACATATAGTGTTTGCAAAAAGTTTATTACATCAAAATGTCAAACACGTTGTTCTGAGACACATGGCATCTCAAACCTACATAAGTGTTGAAAATAAATACTAAGAGATTGCTATTCACCCACATGGTGCTCATGATAACATGACACAACTCTAATGAGTCCATTCAGTAACCGACACAATCTAGCAGGCACCCCTACATTGTGCCTCTGATATGACAGTAGTACGTCATCAATCGATGCCTATTCTAGAATGCCCCTTGTCAGGACTTCCATATTACGCTCCACCTCAATGATTGGATCTTCTCCCTCCTCACAAGGAGCATCCTCTATCTGGCGTGTCACTCACCTAGCTATGGGTAAACCCCGCGTTGATCACCCTTGACATAAATTTTTTCTAATACCTTCATGCAAACTAATATATGGATGGAAATGCATACAAATACAGCCAAATTGAAAGGAAGGGACAAGTCTCTTACCTGTAGCGAACGACTTGGCCAATGGTGTTTAGGATTGATTTGAAAATGGTAAAATGGTGAAATTTATTTACTTTTTGGGATTTTTATAAGTTTTTAAATAATATTTCTACCAAATTAGGGAAATTTTCACTTATATTTTAATACTTTTCCTAGAAATTGGTAATGTACGTTTCACTTGTGTAGTGATAGGTCATAGAACATGATGATGGTGATTAACTACGAATTATTCAACAAGTTTTATTTTATAGCTTTTTCAGAATAATCAAAACTAGACGAAAAAGTGACCCCCTAGAGTCATCTTTAAGCTCTTTTATGACTCTCAAAACATGAAAAGATCAATGAGTACTTTTCCTTTCAAACTTGTTAAAGTAAATGAAATGATGTCTACCCATTATAAGTTTAACCCTTTTCTAGGTTGAGATAGACTATTTTACAAAAAATGAATACCTTAGTCGAGCATGTCTAAGAGGTTCTCTTGGATATTGTTTTCTACCTTTTTAGATTCAAGAGACGATTTACGGAAAGGGACCTTTGGAGTTTTCTTTTTTGTTTCTTTTTCAAACACTCTAAATATGAAAAAGTTGTTGAGTTTCAACCCTGTTAGACTTGTAAAATGTAAACAATGCAAGACTTGTCGTCATGACAAGATTTAGTTTCTCCTTCCTAGGACTCATAAAACATACTAGGATGGGTTCATCTGAAGGATGAACTTATATGGCAATCATATGTTATCCGCTTCAAGCTTGCGATAAAAAATAATGGGCTACTAACTAGAAATAGTAGGGGAAATATGAAGGAGAACATCTCTTGTATTTTCTGTAAAGGCAACATGTCACTCTTGAGAATGACACATATATGTTGTTTGTGTCAGGTTTGTGATATCCTCAGTTCATGACATTCCTTCCTAGGTTTGGGAAATCCATTTTTCCTATCATCTGAATCTACTTCTTTGTCATCATGACCTTTCATCCTGTGTTGAGTCGAATGCTAGCAAACTCCATAGTCGTGACATCAATATGTTCAAGAGAAGTCGTATCTACATTTTTTACTACTTATACATTAGTTAATATTTTTGCCACAATCCTGAATAACACTTACGTACTCTACTATATCCTTTGTTTCATGTTGATGATGTGGGATACATTATGGCCCTCCTTCGATGGATGAATTCCTATCAACTTCAGCTCAATATCCAAGAAGATGATCAAGACACCCCCTTTGAGTACCTTAGAGCTTGCATGCCTCAATGGTAAGTTCTTCGCATTTGATGATAGGTTTACATCACTGGCTTTTGATCGAATGATTCTTCGAGTGTTTGACTTTAGATTCATTATTCACACTCATGGATTATGTTGATTATACCTTGAGATATATTGTCATTATTGGTGGTTTCTATTGTGCCTGTTAATAGTTTACATTGTTGACCAGTAATCAAGCAGTTTTATAGCATGTTCGACTTTGACACATCTATTCGCATGCTAGAATTTGTATATTGATCAAATTGACATGGAGCTCAAGAGTTTGGATTTCATATGATAAAATCCATGTTGTGTGGAGTCGTGAATTATTTATTGTCTCACACATGATTATATGGATGGCTGTGACCATACCATGGGTCCATATATATGATCATTTCTATTCGGATGACTGTGCCCATGTTGTGGGTTCATGCATTCTTAGATTCCTATTCATGTATCATCAGGCATGTTTATATCAAAGATGTCAGAAGTGTATATGCATATTCTTGATTTGCAAGTCCCCTAACAGTGTTTTTTCAGTCCTTTCCCTGACTTGTAAAGAATTTAACCCATCACTCCCTATTCTACCTTTATGCTTTCGGGGGCATTTGTTACAAAATATTTTATCACACCTCCTGTTAACTTCTTGTTCCACATCGCTAAGTGCCTGAACATTCACAACTGTGAAGTGTATTAATCACGAAACACATACTGAAACACCCTTTAAGGATGGAAGAAAAACTTCCGTGACTCAATTCTGAAGAAGGATGACTAAAACCTTAAGTTTCAAGACAAACACTCTTTGCTCCACTATCTGCTCATGCTGATGGAAGGATGCAATTATTTTACCTAGCACTACCAGGTTGGGTTTTGATATGAAAAGTCACGTTGAACCTCTTTTGGCAGGTTTTCTCAAAATGGAAGAGAAGCTTCATATGCTGGAAACTTTGACAAACAATGAGTTGGATATTTTTATGGAGAGATATGGTCAATCTCTCCCATTTGGAGCTCTTGATCCTACATTTAATGGCATTACCATGAGATGTGTACCTTTCTCCCTCTTTAGTCAATCTGTAACTCCCTTTCCCTTACTATAAATCAAATCCCTTCCATTCCCAAATGGTTGGTCATTGATTTCTTGCATTCCTATGTTGATATTATGCCTAAATTCTTCCCATTTAACTTGGAGAAGAAGTGCCTAAGGAGTCCTGTTAGACAGTAATTTGTCACCGTTTGTCACCGTCCCTGTTACCCCTCTCCCGCATCTTGGAGGACCCATTCCAGGACTTGTGAGAAGTGACAAGACTTGAAACCACTTGCATTATTCACCTCTAAACATGAGCTTCATATGCCCTTAAGACATCTCTTGCTCATTTCCCTTAAAAATAGCCCTTTTTGCATTAGCGCTAGTGCCCTGTGTTATGCCCGCACCAATGGGGAAAATCCTAAGGAAAGGGCACGCCATTGGCGCTCTGTTTCAGAGTCGCAATCACACCAACCATGTTGGGCAAAGTTTTGAACTACTCAAACCTCCGAAGGTTCTATCTAACTCATTCACCAAACTAATTCCAAGTTGAGTGAGGATGGTTTGGCTTCGAATCTCCTTGGATGGAAAGTAGTTTGCCACCATTCCATGGAAGTTTCCAAGTGATGAAGCCAAATCCATTTTTGTGGGGGATTGACCTTATCTCTTCCTTTTCCTCTATAAAAGATTGTTGCCATGGCTTGAGCAAGCTAGTTCTGGTTCTAATAGCTTTGACTCTTGTGGCAATACTTGTGCTGAAAGGAAGACATCAAAAGGTTGGAGTTGCAAGAAGCCTTCTTTGTATCCATAAGGCTCTCCCTAAGTAAGGAGACTTTGTCACTAAAGAGGGAGAGAGCTTGTCCCTCACCCCTTAAAGCTTTTGCAAGACTTGTGTAGCTAAGCACCCAGCCAAAGGAGGACTTGATGTCAGGACACTGGTTGTTTTCTCCTTTGTTGAATATTAATAAATAGATGACTATCATTATGGTTCCATTCTCATTGTACTTGTAATGGTTAATGTTGAATTATATCCTTCCTGACTGATGTATAATTGCATATATTAGATTTCACGCTTGTGTTTGTGTTTGTCCTCTTTGTGTGCAGGTGTCCATTCACGTGGATAGTGGAGGATCATGACCGGCCAAGGCAAAGGAACGCAAGCGCCATCTCTTCTACGAACTAAAGCGTTGGATCTCAAGTAGGTCTTCATTACCTACTCTTTATTTGCAATTAGGAACTTGCGTGATAGCATTGTTTGATTGTTGCTAGAACCGTTCTGGGCTAGTAGGGATTGCCTCTATCCGTAGAGGGGATTTACGTCTCCAACAATTTGGCGACTCCACTGGGGAGTTTAGCTTGTTGTTTGTTTTGTAAACTTAGATGGAGTCTGAAACACGGCCAGGTAGCCTTCGAAACACTATTGATTTGCAGTAGTGAAGTAGATCAAAGCCGCTTCAGTCGATCTCCGGTTGGGCTTACAATCTAAACAACTTGGAGTTTGTCTTGTCTCTTTGGTTTTTCTTTTGATTGCTTGCTTAGATAAGCCTTTGGATCGAATTTCTTGCTACCCGTGTACTTTTTGACTTTCTTTAAGCTTGTGACCCAAGCCCTGGACTGTGTGTTTTTGTTTTGAAATTAGGAAACTTTGTTAGCATGGTTTTTCCCTTCACATTTGCACTAGTGGCCCTTGTTTCTAACTCACAACCCGCGCCAATCACTGTTTAGTGCGAGTTGTAGCCCGACAGTCGCGCTAGGCCATTTAGTTTTTGGTCCACTTCTTTTGCTTGCTGTCTGAGCTTGGATTTGCTTTTTTCCACCTCTTTTTCAGTTGTTGGAGTGTGCTTAAGTCCTGTTTGACTGGTTTACAACCTTTGTCCTCTGGGTGTTTGCCTCTTTCCATCGATTTCACACCTCAACCCTAGGGAACCTAGTGGCCGTGTGTGTTGAGCCTCCCATGGGAGTTTTGGGTTCTTTGATTATCCGGTTAACCTTGTGATTGCTTTTCACATTTTCTTTAGTGATTGTTGAATTATTTTTTGAGTGATTTACGAACAACTTGCTCTTGTTTGCTTGGATTTCATTCTAGCTTTGTTTGAGCTTGGACCACATAGCTCGTGCGAAGCCTTGTTTTCCTTTCGATTTGGAGAACTTTTTTTAGTGTCTTGGGATTTCATTGAGTCTTCATTGGGTGAATTTGCTTCTTTTCTCAGTGTTGTTATCTTTCAAAATTCGTTCTAGTGCATTGTGTTTGTAGAAAGGAATCAAATAATCTCTTTTTCATTTAATAGCAAACAGAATAGAACTTTTCGTTATTTGCATTATTGAAAAGAAAATTTTTTGTTTATTTGCCATTAGCTACATTAGGTTGTTTGGTTGATTGAGTTCGTTTTGTTTCATTGAAACTCTTAACCTTCTTGTAGTTAGTATTCATCGAACGAAATGGATTTCTTTCGCATATAGCTTGCATCTAGGAAATTGTGGAAGATCACATACGGTAGGGCCTTAAACCAAAACTTAACTAAAAGATCAACCATAAAATAAACCAAATTTACTTAAAAACTCATTGGAACATAACGCAAACATTCTAGAGGTCTAGGCTAGAGACGTGCTCCGGCATCGTTAAACCTAGTCACTCTTATCTTCGCATTAAGGTTGGGTGATTCCTCCTGGTTTGATTCAATTGTGTTCTAGCACGGATTTGGGCTCCCACGTACCGTCGCATATATATGGGGAGACTCCACTAGGTTTGCATCCTTGATCCATAGGAAGCCGTGTTTGCTGCCTTACAAGCCGTAACGCACCGAACACAGCATTCGGGAAGATTGACTGCAGTACGGAAAGTCCTTGGTTTTCATACGATTGCCAAGGTGTATAAGCAGTTTTACGGATTGTCTGGTAACCCCTTTGCCTAGTTTCTCTAGAGCAGTCACTTTTTGATCCTTTTCGGACTCTCTAAAAGAAAAATCTCTATGGAGCATTTGTCACTTCGGGCTCTCAAAACATTTGAAGTCGACTAGAGTCATCTTTTGTCCTTTTCTCGACTCTTAAAACATGAAAAGGTCAAGTTCAGTTCCTTTGTCTTAAAATTTATTCGGCCACGTTCACATTTACCCGATTAGGTCTTGTTCATGTTAGCTTGAGTAGGTTTCTTTTTCGTTCTTGATGGCAACTTTCTCAGGGTTCACCAGCCCAAGTTCCCCCCCTGACAGGAATCCTAGTCATTTCCCTCCTCTTGGGAATGTTGGTGCTCCTTACATGGCAACATTGTCCCTCGCTGGGTTAACTGTTGGGTTGCCTGTTTGGTTGTTCTCAACCTCTCTGGTCCCTGCCGTCTCACCTACCGATCAATCAGTCCCTCCACCTGAACAACCTCATGTTGATTCTAAGGTGGACCTCTCCCCTTCTCCACCCACTTCTACGTCCTCATCTTCTACTTTGCCTGGTGAAAGTATCGATTCGATTAACCAGGTGGCTAAGAAGAAGAAGAAGAAGACAAAGAAGAAGAAGGCTCTCAAAGGAGAGGCTAAAAGTGCAACTACCCTGTCGAGTACACCTGAAGTCCGGCCACCTTCCACTGCTCCGCGGAAGGTCAAGTTTCCTTGTAGATTGTGAAAAGAGGACCACCGTCTTCGTGATTGTCCTGGCATTCCCAGGGTCTTAGAAGTATGGTCCCGCAATCTGGCCTGCCCGTCATCACCCTCTGGATCTCACGGTGATGCTACCCTATCAGTTGGGAATAGTAAACGAAAAGGGAAGACTCAAATCCCTTGCAGACTTTGTGAAGGCAATCATCCCCTTCACCTTTGTCCACTCATGGATAAAGCCTCCGAGGTCTTGGAAAGTCTCGCGGATCCCTCAACCTAACTCCCCGTTGGATATCAACGTCTTTCTGCTGCAGCAGATTGTCCCCCTACTGACAACGAGATTGGTTCAAATTTCTCTCTTGTCCAGCCTCCTCTTCCTGAACCTGGCTTTGCCCAGCCGGTTCTAGACCAACTATTGGTCGGAAAGAGTGTCGACTCAAGTTTACTACCCGATCGCTCTGTTTTGGAAGGGCATGATTCCCATGTTCTTCTCATCTCCTCAGATTCCCCTGAGTCCAGAAATGACTCCCCTATCCGAGCTGCTCCCGAAAGTCCCTTTTCGGTTCCTATGGAGCATGGGGGCGATCATACGATTCCCCCACCAAGTAGTTTGGCCATCTCCTTTGATTGGAGTCATCTGACCGCTTTCCGCCTTCCATCCCATTAGCCTTTCTAGATTACAGTACTTGCCTATGATAAGGCAGTACCTAGCACTGTTCTGGATGAAGATGCGTCGGTCACTCTTATGTCGTACACTACTTGGCAAGCTTTAGGTTCCTCGCAGATCAGGCCGGTCACACAGAATTTGTTGGCTTTCGATGGAGCAGCCTGTCCATCTCTAGGAGTCCTCCCGAAGTTCCCTATTACTTTGGGAGGTAAAATCATCTATATAGACGTGTTGGTTACCCAAGGTGTTTTAGATTTCAGTTTTCTCCTTGGTCGCGACTATGTTTATGCTATGGGGCCCTTGTCTCTTCGCTTTTTCGTGTGGTTTCCTTTCCACACGATGGAAGAATGGTGACTATCGATCAATTGTCATTTGTTAGTCCCCTGATGCCTCCTGTGCAATTGTTGTCCCCTCCTAGTTTTTATCCACCAGTTGTATCTGCCTCCCCGCAAATCAACTACGTGGAATTGGGTCCTAGGGACATTGGGTCTTGACTTCCAAGATGTTGTCCTTCCACCGGGAGTGGCACTCTTGGAAGCCATGACTTCTTGTTCATTATGATGAAGTTTGTGTCAGAGCATAGTTCGCTTTCCTATGTCAAGCTCCTTAAAAAATGAAATTGGATCTGGACGGAGCATGGTTCACTTTCCTATGTCAAGCTCCTTAAAAAATGAAACTGGGTCTTGTGGAGCACAGTTCCTGATCTTGTGTCAAGCTCGTTAAAAAATTAAACAAGGGTTATAAGGATAGTTCTTTTACTGTGTCAACCTCATTAAAAAATGAAACAACTCCCTTTCCTAATCGAGTCTTTGACTAAGATCTCGTAAAATACAAGTCGAGTCTTTCCAAGATCTCCAAAGTGAATCTTCATTCCATCCACTTTGCTGAATGCAATGAAGCTTGGGGGGCATGTACCTCGTTTTGCATCATTATGCTCCGGGCATGCAAACATATAACAAGCATAGTTTTTCATTTCAAGCTTGTGTAAACATGAAACTGAATCCAAGCAGAGTTCTCCATGGTTCAAGCTTGCGTAAAAATGAACCCATACCCAAGTCACCTTTAAGCTCTTTTCTAACTCGTAAAATATGAAAAGATTGCTGAGTTTTTTTTTCCCTTTTTGACTCATTAAAGAGAATAAAAATGGAGGTCTTCTTTCAGCCCTTTTCTGATCGTTTAAAGATGAAAAGATTGCCGAGTTGTTCCTCTCGACTTGTTAAATGTAAATGAGAGGCGGTCGTCTTTAAAACCTTTTCCGACCGTTTAAAAATGAAAAGGTCGTCGAACGTTTGTTGTTTCTGTTTTGTTAACGGTCACGAAGCGAAGTGGTTTTGATCGCTTTTTTACTTTTTCAGATCAAAGTCACTACTTATGAAAAGTAATCCTCGGTCGTAATGATTAGGTGGTTCTTTTGAGCATAGTTTTATACTTTTTTGCGCTCGAGAGACACAACTTTATGAAAAAGGACCCCCCTGGAGTTTTCTTTTCTGTTGTCTTTTCAAACTCTCTAAACATGAAAAGACGCCGAGTTTTTCCTTTGTCAGACTCGTTAAAATTCAATGACATCAGGTTCCGTCGAAATGACGCCTCTCAAGCATATGCTATCCCCATCAAGCTTGCCATCCAAAAATAACCGGGGTACTCGCTAGAAATGGTGGAGGAATAAAGGAATCATAATCGTCGTCGTCGGCAACATGTCGCTCTTGAACATGGCACTTTCTGCATTCGTGTCTGGGTGGGGACATCTCATCTCACTTCACATTTGCCTCCATGGGTTTGGGTTATCCTATTTGACCATTCATCTACTCATCGTCTTGTCATCATGACCCCTGATCATTTGAGCTCAAATACTGCCAAATCCATCATTGTGCCACCGATATGTTCAAGAGAAGTTGGCCTCTGCAAGAATATTCAACCTCCCTCCGATATCTCACACAAAACATATTGTCTCTTTCCGTCTCGTGTCGATGATGTGGGAAACATTATGGCCCACCTTCGATCAAGATCACTTCCTGTCGACTTCAGCTCATTATCCAGGAAGGTGGCCTAGAGAGACTCCCTTCAGGTACCTTGGAGCCTGCATGCCTCAATGGCAGGTTCTTCGTGTTCGATGTGAGGTTTTCATCATCGGCCTCTGATCGGATGATTCTACTGGTGTTCGACACCGGCTCATTGATTCACACGCCGTGGATTGTACCTATAGTACCTTGAGGACCATCGTCATTATGGGTGGCACCTCTCGCGTCTGTTAACAATTTTCACTATTGACTGGTAATCAGGCGATGTTCATGCATGTTTGACTTCGACTCCTATATGCACATGCTTGAACTTGTACTATGTTCGGGTAGAGTTGGAGTGCAAGACCCCGGATTCTGCATATTTACATCCGGGTTGCCTTTTATGGATTTTTGTAATCATTACATGACTCATTCATTGGATGGTTGTGACCATACCTGAGTCCATTCATAGATCCTCATCGGATGGCTGCCTCCATGCCTGGGATCCAGTTTTATACTCTGTTACGGATGGCTGCGCCCATACCACACATATATCATGTACTTGAGATATCAGTTGTACTTCTTTTTGCAGGTTCTCCGGCAGCAGTGTTTCAGTCACACATGTTCTTGTAAAGCACTTCACCCCTCTCTCTCTCGGGCCTCATGCTTTAGGGCGCATCTGTTACACAGTAATTTGTCACTGTTTGTCACCGTCCCTGTTACTCCTCTCCCACATCTTGGAGGACCCATTCCGGGACTTGTGAGAAGTGACAAGACTTGAGACCACTTGCATTATTCACCTCTAAACATGAGCTTCATATTCCCTTAAGACATCTCCTGCTCATTGCCCTTAAAAACAACCCTTTTTGCATTAGCGTTGGTGCCCTGTGCTATGCCCGCGCCAATGGGGAAAATCCTAAGGAAAGGGCGTGCCATTGGTGCTCTGTTTCAGAGTCGCAATCACGCCAACCATGTTGGGCAAAGTTTTGAACTACTCAAACCTCCGAAGGTTCTGTCCAACGCATTCACCAAACTAATTCCAAGTTGAGTGAGGATGGTTTGGCTTCGAATCTCCTTGGATGGAAAGTAGTTTGCCACCATTCCATGGAAGTTTCCAAGTGATGAAGCGAAATCCATTTTTGTGGGGGATTGACCTTATCTCTTCCTTTTCCTCTATAAAAGATTGTTCCCATGGCTTGAGCAAGCTAGTTCTGGTTCTAATAGCTTTGACTCTTGTGGCAATACTTGTGCTGAAAGGAAGACATCAAAAGGTTGGAGTTGCAAGAAGCCCTCTTTGTATCCCTAAGGCTTTCCCTAAGTAAGGAGACTTTGTCACTAAAGAGAGAGAGAGCTTGTCCCTCACCACTTCAAGCTTTTGCAAGACTTGTGTAGCTGAGCACCCAGCCAAAGGAGGACTTGACGTCAGGACGCTGGTTGTATTCTCCTTTGTTGAATTATTAATAAGTAGATGACTATCATTATGGTTCCATTCTCGTTGTACTTGTAATGGTTAATGTTGAATTATATCCTTCGTGACTGATGTATAATTGCATATATTAGATTTCACACTTGTGTTTGTGTTTGTTCTATTTTTGTGCAGTTGTCCATTCACGTGGATAGTGGAGGATCATGACTGGCCAAGGCAAAGGAATGTGAGTGCCATCTCTTTTATGAACTAAAGCGTTGGATCTAAAGTAGGTCCTCATTACCTACTCTTTATTTGCAATTAGGAACTTGCATGATAGCATTGTTTGATTGTTGCTAGACCCATTCTGGGCTAGTAGGGATCGCCTCTATCCGTAGAGGGGATTTACCTCTCCAACAAGTCCTATCTTGGACTTGGACATCCACCAAAAGCAGGTCTCCAACATCAAGGAAATTGTTGTATGCTTCACTTTTTGATTCATTAATATATACATCTGATGTTCGCTTTCTATAAATATATAAATGTTTATACATTTAGCTTTATAATCCTTGATCTATAAAGTATTTTATGTTTGATATGTACTTTGTATTCTCTTCTATTTTGTATTGTCTTTTTATGTCTATTGCAAGTGCTCAAATGTAAGGAGCGAGCCTCAGAGCTAGGAGATCGAAGCCATCACAAAAGGATTGAGTGATTAGCATTAGAGTGGGATAGTTTTTTTCCTTCTCTCTATATTTTTAAACATAAGTTAGGAAATCATGTATTAGTTTGTTTAGTTAGTTTCTAGACCCATTCAATGGGCCAGAGAGATCACTTATGTCTGCACAGGGGATTTAAATTCACAACACTAGTTTTCATTAACGATATTCTAGAGTATTCCAAATATGAAGATGAACATAGAAAAAAATTGAAACGGGTGCTACAAACTTTAAGGGAACATCAATTGTATGCTAGATTTACCAAATCTAAGTTTTATAAAAATAATATAATACTTGGGCCATGTTATTTCAAAGGAAGGATTAGTGGTAGATCCTGGAAAGATTAAGGCAATAGTAAAGTGGTCTATCCCAGGGGATGTGTCTGTTGTTCATTCATTTATTGGAATCACAGGATATTACTAGAAGTTTATAGAGGAATTCTCTAGATTAACACATCCTATTTCATCTCTATAGAATAATGGAGTAAACTTTGAATGGAACACCAAATGGTAGGAAAGTCTTAAGAAGTTGAAAGACTTACTCACAGTGGCCCCTATTCTAAAAGTTGCAGATCTAAATAAAGATTTCCCGGTTTAAAATAATTCTTGTATGAAGGGGCTATGGGGAGTTTTAATGTAAGAAAATTCAGTAGTAGCTTGAGTCCATAAAGCTGAAAACACATGAGAAAAATTACGCAATATATGATTTAGAGCTAGTTGTAGTAATTCATGCCTTAAAAATTTGGAGGGGCTATTAGAAAGTAAATTCGCCTTGGTAATGTTACGATATTCTACCACATAGGAAATAATTATGTACAACTTGGTCTAGTGTGTAGTCAGGTAAAGTGTGTTTCCTTAGTATGTAATTTTTTTAACTTACAATTCGATGGTCATGATATTCTTTAAACATGAAGTGATCCGATAGTTCATTCTCTCCTTGGTATTGCTGACACTTGTTCCGTGGCTTAGCACCCGATTGGTCCATGATCTCTATTTAAAGAGAATGGAGGGTCATTTTTTAGGAAACCATTCATGAGAGAAGCTTACATAAATTTCTTTCTTTTAAATTAATAAATTGTATGAAGTGGCCACATTGGCTTAGGCCATGGATTGTTTCCCTCTTTGAGGGTTTTAACCACGTCAAGAAAACTAATGTAATAATCTGTGATCTATTTCTGAACAGTGTCCTTTGGTGTTCTATCTAAGGAACTTACCCTATAAATTCCTACATGGTAGCAGAGATATTCAAGGGTAACATCCGTTGGTGATCCAAATCCGAAGCCAACACAACTGCATCTAATTATTGATTCCTAGATCTACTATTTCTGACCACTTTCGGGCTGTGAGGACTTCTCTATAGTGCTAGGAGCATTTGTTCCAGTGAGAAACCCCCTTTTTCACTCAAAAAGGTTACTGGTAGCCCTCACTACGTCATTTTTAAGGTCTGGAGGTATGCAGTGTTTATTTGCATTGATATTTATTTATCTCTTCGTTTATTTTGGTTTATAGTCATCTACTATTTTTTTATATTACTGGATCTATACCTTTCATTTTTGTGTATTCTCTTTTCCTGGGACTCTATGCGATATGGGAAAACCAAAAACAGAAAGAAATTATTTTTCTCATGCGTATGCTATTTTCCACTGCACTTTAGTGCGATTTCGGAAAATTAGAAACATTGAGCAAAATATTTAGTTTTCTGCCAAATCTAACTTTAAGCCATAAGGCTTGAATTACTTTTGCTTGTTTGTTTTGGGTTGTGGTTTTTTTTTAGGCAAAAAAATAGTATTTTCGTGTTAGCACGTACTCTAAAGCTTCATTTGAAAAAAAATAAATAAATAAAATAATAAAAATAGTAAATAAATAAATAGAAATTCATCCTTTCCAAAAATTACTAACCTTTTAAACTAGCTAACTTGGTCCAAAGTTACTTTATAAGAATACAGGACTTGGGTTGAAGAATTTCTTTTTGTTGAGTTACTTTTTCAAAAAGCACATGTAAATTATGTTTTAAAATTACTTATGTAAAAGTGTTCTCACCCATTATAAAAAGTGAGTCACTTATAATTATAAAGTCACTTTATCTTTTATCTAAGTTACAATTTAATGAATAGTTCATAAAATACTATTGTAAAAGTCACTTTCATTTATTTTTAAAGTAATCTTATTTTAAAACTGAGCTAATTAGATTAAGTTTTGGAAATAGGGGTAATTTTTTTAAAAATATAGCATTATCATTCAGTTCCCAACTTTCACGTGGTTCATCGACATCTTCAATAATGTTTCTTCAAAAAGCCATAATTTCTTCATCGGGAAGTCGTTTTCAGAGCCGTTTTTTTTAATCAGCCTAATTCTTAAAGATATTTCCATTGGAGCACTTAATTTCAACATATTCAGTGCCAGTTTCTTTCCAAATGGAAATTCCATGTCTAGTTATTCTTGACAACACCAACTGCTTCCAATGACTATCCTACATTGTGGATTTACTTAAAAGTAAAGATCGTATAGAATAGCCCCAATCCAAGAGTCTAAATGTAAAGATGAAGATAAGCAAGACAAATGAAAAAATAAGCTAGATCAAACACGTGGTTTGATAGGGATGTCTATTTCTCCAGACCTTAGATTTCATGTTGCAGAAATTACTACCCCAAATGAAGTAATGAAATAACTCAATAAAGTTTTTGGAATTAAAAATGACATTAGAGCCCATCAACTCGAAAATGATTTTCTTACATAGGACCCCAATAATTTTTCTTCCATTGAAGATTTTATGTCCTAGTTCAAGACCCTTAGACTTCTCTTGGAAGGTGTTAGGGTCAAGAAATAAGATGGTAGCCTTATCCATTCCATTCTTACTAAGTTAGGACTAGCCTACTATGTGTTCATTTCCACCTTCCATTCTACTAGAGAAGCCTTTATTTCTCAAGGACAAGCCTACAAGTACCCCTCTTTTGATGCATTTTGTGATTCTTTAATAAGAGAACAATAAAAATTCTTACATCTTGGTCTTCTTAGTACTGGAAACTCTTCTAAGAAAGCCTTAGCAGCCCAACAACAACCATATTCAAAGAATCCTACAAAGAATCATTTTAAAAAGAATGGTCCTAAACTAAACAAGAGTCCTAAGCAATTCCAGTCTCAAAATGAAAAATCAAATCAACAAAATAATAAGGAAAATAAAAACAAAGGGAAGAAGACTAATAGACATTGCAAGTTTTGTAATCATAATGGCCACTTAGAATCCAAATGCTTTAAGAAGATGGAGGCCTTGGAAGCATCCATGAAGAAGCATAACATCCATTTGGTGCACTCTTCAGCTTCAAATTCATCTTCAAGAATAACACTTTCTGCATCTGGTTGTCAAGCATCTAGGTCTAGTTATGCATTAAATGTATACTATTCTTCTCATTCTCATGATTGGCTCATTGATTCTAGAGATTCTTATCACATGGCCAAAAATGAATGCATGTTTTATTCTTTAAATGATTGTAAAACCAAAAATATTTATGTTGGTGATGATATCTCTCTTAGTGTTGTAGGGAATGGAGCAATTCATATAGATAATGATCGATTTAATAATGTATTATGTGTTCCTACCTTATCCTACGACATTTTATATGTATATTAGATAACTCACTCAAGTGGAGGTAAAACCATTGAATTTTCACCTAATGATGTTGTAATTAAGGACCTAACAGATCCTAAACTGATTTTAACTACTAGCATTACTGATGATTGTATAAGGTTGTATAACTTTAACAAATTTGGGTCATCAAATCATCCCTCAGTATTTGTTTCTCATAATGATGAAGTGAGAAAACTTTGGCATGAGCGATTTGGTCACTTAAACTATTGCTCCCTTAAAAATCTATGTAAAGAAAATATGGTGATACGTCTTCCTATGGTATTTTGTAGAGATGGTGTTTGTTTCATATGTGTACTTGGAAAACATCATTGGAATAGTTTTGGAAAATGTGCCTCTTGGAATGCCTCAACCCCTTTACAAATTGTCCATAGTGATTTATGTGGTCCACTTCTAGTTGTTTCATTCTCTGGCTACAATTATTTCTTAACTTTAATTAGTGATTTCTCTAGATGCACTTGGGTATACTTCTTAAAACTCAAGAGTGAAGTCTTTAACATTTTCTTGGGCTTTAAGGCCTTTGTTCAGAAATTGTATTAAACCAGCTCCCAAAAATATAGAAAATATAAATCAACAACTTCGAAATCAACCTCTTCGAGGGGGAAACCTCCTTTGCATTACAAAAATGAACAATTTTGATGATACATATGACAAAACCTCATTTCAATATAGGAGTCTAAGGGGTCACAATTTAACCAAAGTTGACATAACAATAATAACGTAAGGGCACAAAAATAACAATAGTGGGCTTCTATGGGGCACAATAATAATAATATGGGGACAATAGGGGCACAAAAATAACAATAAGGGCTACAATGACAATAGTAATGGGGGAATCACTAGTATTATAGGGACCTAACAGGCCGCGCTGCTTGGAAAAGGTGTTTTCCTCAACACTTGAGTAGTTCTGGATGCTTCTATATAAAATTCTCATCCTCCCATGTGTAATATTCAACGAGTAAGTTCTCTCATTTGATGAGATATTCTGAAATTGATCGATTTCTTAGGTGTCGAGTTCTTGTTTCTATCAATGCTTCAGGTTCCAATATGATTTTTCCTTCATCATCAAGATCTGGAAATATTGTCTGAACTCGGATCTTCTCACCTATAACCTTCTTTAATCATGAAACATGGAAAACTTGGTGCACTTGGGAAGCGGCAGGAAGCTCCAATTTTTATGCCGTAGCACCTATCTTTTGCAACACCTTGTATGGACCATAATACTTTTGTGATAATTTATTATCCTTCTTAGATTGATTTAGGAAAATTTGTTTAGATGGTTATACCCGTAGGAATACCCAATCACTTAAATCAAAACTTATTTCGCTGCAATGTTGATTTGCCTGATGTTCCTTTCTATTTTGCACCAAAGTGAGCTTATCATTAAAGAGTTGGAGAACTTTTTGTTGATGCTCGATGTGATATTCCATTTCTTGAGCGTTAGAAATTTTCTCAAATATGATGTTATGGATGGTAGATGATATCCATAAAGTGCCATAAATGGGTTCATTTTTGTTGTAGTATGGAAGGAAATGTTATACCACCATTCAACCAAAGGAAACCATTTGACCCATTGTGTTTGTTTATCATATACAAAGCAACGAAGATATCCTTCCAAACATTTGTTTACTATCTCAAGTTTCCCATCAGATTGAGGATGAAAAGATGAACTTTAAGCTAACTGAGGAGAAAGATAAGAAAATAATTCTGGCCAAAAATTTCCAGTGAAAATGCAATCTTTGTCGCTTACAATAATATTTGGGTTTCCATGTAGCTTTTGAATTGTTTCCATAAATGTAGTAGAAACTGTACTCATTTTAAATGGATGAGATAATGCAAAAAAGTGTTCATACTTCGTAAGTATTTCAACTACCACCATGATAACACTCTTTCCTTCAGACTTGGGTAAGCCTGTGATAAAATCCATTTAAACCTCCTCCCAAAGTTGGCTTGGAATGGATAAAGGTTGTAATAGACCTGGGGTCTTAATTATTTCAACTTTATTTTTTTGGAAAACCAAAAATTCCACCACAAACTTTTGAATATTTGAGTTAAGTCCATCCAAAAAAAAATACTTCTTAACCTTGTGGTAATGTTTTAGAAATCATGAGTGCTCTCCTAAGGGAGAGGTGTGTAATTCCATAAGAATATTTTGTTTGAGTTCGGAATTCTTACATATGTATAACAAATCTTTGCACCATAATGAATCATTTTCCCAGCTAAATGTATCAGATGTGTTGGAATAGTTTTGTAACTTTTGAATGAGTACCCACACTTCTTCATCATTCTTCCATTCATCCCTTTATTCGTTTATCCAATCTAATTGGATAATAAAAATGGTGCAAAGAAATGCTTCCACATCCTCATCCTTTCTTGAGAGTGCATCTTTCACAACATTTTGCTTCCATTTATTGTAGATGATTTCAAAGTCATAACCCAACATCTTTGTGACCCATCTTTTCTGCTCTTCTGAAGATGATCTTTGTTCTAAAAAATATTTAAGACAATAATGATCTATTTTTATCTTTAAGTGTCTTCCCATTACGTAGGGTCGCCATTTCTTAAGTGCATCTTATATCTCCAAAATTTCCTTCTCATAAATAGCTTTATGTGAATAATTTCCTTTGATTGGACGAATTTCAAAAGAAATAGGTGTTTCTTCCTGCATTAAAACAACACCAATTCCATTTCCTAAAGTATCACATTCTACAATAAAGGTTTTGTGAAGTCCGGTGTAGCTAAGGTCGGTGCTTGGCACATTGCCTCTTTAATATGTTCAAAGGTCTTCGTTGCTTTTGGAGTCCATGAAAATGCATCTTTCTTCAATAGTTTTGTTAGAGGTGTTGCTATTATCCCATAATTCTTAACAAACTTGCGATAATACCCTATCAACTCGAGAAGTCCTCGAAGATTCTTTATGGATGTGGGGATTTTCCATTCCTTAATGGTTTTAATTTTGCTAGGGTCTACCTTAACACCTTCATGAGATACACTATGACCCAGATATTCCACCTCTTGTACTCCAAAGAAACATTTGGATCTTTTTTCATATAATTGTTTCTCCTCCAATAGTTTGAGCACCCTATCAACATGTTCAACACGATCCTTCCAAGACTCGCTATAGATTAGTATATCATCAAAAAATGCTAATACAATTTTCCTAAGGAAGGGTTTGAAAATGGAATTCATCAAACCTTGAAATGTAGAAGGTGCATAGGTAAGGCCAAAAGGAATGACAAAAAATTCATAATGACCCTCATGAGTTGAAAATGTTGTTTTTAGAATGTCTTCGATTTTCATTCTGATCTGATGATATCCTGAATGAAGATCCAACATGGTGAAGTAAATTGATCCATGCAAATCATCCAATAATTCATAAATGACAGGAATGAGAAATCCATCTTTAATAGTGAGCATGTTGAGCTCCCTATAGTCTGAACATGTGTCATGATCCATCCTTCTTTTGAACCAATACTACTGGAGTAGAGAAAGAACTTTGACTAGGTTGAGTTATAGCAACCTCTAGCATTTATGCAACCATACATTCAATTTCACTCTTTTTGGCATAGGGATATCTGTAAGGTCTCATGTTTGGAGGAACACTTTCTGAAATTAAATGAATAGCATGATCATGATCACGAATAAGTGGGAGGCCTTTGGGAGTCTCAAATACCTTGGAATGATTGTCCAATACTTTTTTGAGATCTAGAGAAATAGATGATTTCGATGTGGGAACCTCTAGTGAACATAAGTGCACAATTATGCCTCATTTTTCTTTCTTTAGAAGCTTTGTCATTCCATTAGAGCTGATTATCTTTCCCAGTTTCCATGTGATACCCCTTAATTCAAATTCCTTTCCTTCCAAAAAAAATTTCATGAAAAGTTCTTGAAAACTAAAAGCTATTATACCCAAGGATTATAGCCATTAGACTCCTAGTACAACATCAGCACCACCCATTGGAATGGAAAGCATTGGGTTACTCAATACATATTTTCCCATGGATAGCTTGATATTATGGCACTTTCTACAGACATTTATGTTTCCTCCACTTGCAACCATCACTTGCCACTCTGGTGTTGGATATAGGAAGAAATTGAATTCCTTGGCTCTGTTAGAATGAACAAAATTATGGGTACTCCATGAATCAATCACTAGTATTACCCTTTTATTCATGATATTCCCTTCTATCTTGATAGTTTGAAGAGTGGTAATTCTAGCCAATGCATTACAAGATATGGTCTGATTCATTTCTTCTTCCTCTAAGGTTTATTCTTGGTGTATATCCTCTTATTTTTACGTTTCTTGGTCCTTTTCTTCCTCCTCTTCACAATATATGTAAAATAATTTCTTCTTAGCACACTTATGACGTTTAGTGTATTTTCTATCACAACTATAACAAATCCCTTTTACTCGCTTTTCTTCCAATTGTTGTGGTCTCAATCTTATAGGTTTTAGAAGGTTAGGGGCAACAACACTTCCATCTTTATAATTGTGAGTGGCAGGCTTCCTTGTTGCCATTATTTTTCTTTCCATTTTTCTTGCCAACGTGAATGTGTTCTACAATGAATCAAGTTCCCAAATGTGAACCTCATGTTGGATGTTATCCTTTAAAGTCCCTATGAACACAACAATCCCATTCTCCTTTGGAATATCTTTCACCCTTATATTCAATTTTTGGAAGTCCTCAATGTGCTCAATCATTGAACTCTTTTGTTTGAGATTTTTCAATTGGCTAAAAAAAGTGTTTCTTTGTATCCTGATAATGTGCTATCATTTCATTCATAAAAATTCCCCAAGTGACAATCTGTTTATGAGAGAAAAGGCATTAATACCATACAAATTGATTTGGTTCCAAATATAAGGTTACAATGCCTACCTTTTGTGTGTTTTTCACATTATGGAGATTGAAATATTGGTCCATCTATAGTATCCATGTTACGGGTTCATTTCCATCAAACTTCCTCGTATCGACCTTTGGAAGAGGGTGGGTCTTCGATCCAATGTTAGAGTCTATGAAATCATGATTAAAATTTATTTTGTGCTCATCCTGAGTTTCCTTTAATACCTTTTCATCACTAGTAAGCATTTCTTGTAGAAACTTTGTCAAATTTGTCTTCTAATCCTCCATCTTAGCTTCCACGCCTTTCTTTAAACCATCCATCTTAGCCTCTAGATAATTCATCTTAGCTTCTACATATTTCTTTAAAACATCCATCATAGCTTCCACCTCATACATCTTAACTTCCACACCTTTCTTTAAACCATCTGCCTTAGCTTATGTTACCTTTTATGAGAGTGAATTTTATTGCACTTGGTCTTGTAATTTTGATATGTCATGTTGCATTCCTTCCTCTTCTTCATGAGTCATGGTAGAGCTTTCAGGTTGCTTATTAGGTGTTTCCATTTTCTTTCTTCGGGGTACCAATTAATAATAATAATTCTTCACTATGCCCTCTGAATTCCTTCAAACTAATATTTCAAACCCAACATATGAAAAATTGAAAAGAACTACAAACCTTTTTCACTTTGTAGGAGCTCAATATTGGATCTGTTGTATCTATGTAATTTTTGGTATCCAAGGTCTGAAGTTGCTTCCTACAGTAGCCCTTTGATTCCTTTTTCCAACCCCATAAATATGATCAAGATTGGATTCTCCAAGGAAGCGTTATTCCAAATCTCCCACGATGACCTGATTATAGACTAGTTCAGTAGAGTGAAATTGTAAGAAGTTCCACGTGTCATTGTTTCGACATTAGGACTTGAAGCTGATACAAAGAAAACTATAGGTTGTTCTTTTTCTATAACTTCTGATGAAATTTCAATATGATGCCCAACAAAAAAGTTAAGACGATTTCCCCAAGTCACGTGTTTCAGATATAATTTGGGATCCTGCAAAAACCCTAACTTTCTTGGATCATATCTCCAAAAATATAGCAAGTAATGATTTGAAATTTGGATCCGAGGTTCATAGTGAGTTTTGCTCAAATGGGTTTTGTTTTATCTTCTGAAATGTTGCAGAAAAAACTTTATAGAGAAAATACCATGATGAAAACGAAACCCTAGAATCCAAATCCTCTAGGACCAAAGTTTATGACACCAGCTGACAAAAATATAGAAAAGACAGATCAACAACTTAGGAATCAGCCTCTTGGAGGGTGAAACCTCCTTTACATTACATAAAATGAATAATGTTTTGATGATACAAATGAAAAAACCTCCTTTCTATATATAGGAGTCTAAGGGGTCACAAATATAACCAAAGCCGATATAACAATAATAATATAAGGGCACAAAAATAACAATAGTGGGCTTCTATGAGTCACAATAATAACAATATGGGGACAATAGGGGCACAAAAACAACAAAAAAAAGTGCTACAATGAAAATAGTATTGGGGGAATCACTAGTATTATAGGGACCTAACAAGTTTGGGTCATCAACTCATCCCTCGGTATTTGTTTCTCATAATGATGAAGTGAGCAAAATTTGGCATGAGCGATTTTGTCAATTAACTATCGCTCGGTTCAAAATATATGTAAAGAAAATATGGTGATAGCTCTTCCTATGGTACCTTGCAAATATGGTGTTTGTTCGAGATGTGTACTTGAAAAACATCATCAGATTTTTTTGAAAAATGTGCCTCTTGGCATGCTTGAACCCCTCCACAACTTGTACATAGTGATTTTTGTGGTAAACTTCCAGTTGTTCCATTCTCTAGCTACAAGTATTTCTTAACTTTAATTGATGATTTCTCGAAACGCAGTTGGGTATACTTCTTAAAATTCAAGAGTGAAGTCTTTAACATGTTCTTGGCCTTTAAGGCCTTTGTTCAGAAACAATTTGGAAATCAAATTCTTCAGCTAAGTTACGATAATGACAAAGAATATGTTAACAACAAATTCATCTACTTTTGCACTAAGCATTGAATTCAATTGCAACTTATTGTTCCATATACTCCATGAAAAAATGGTGTAGCTGAAAGGAAGAACTACACCTTAAAGGAAATGGATAATTATATGCTTCAATCTAAATGGCTTAGTCGTAATTTTTGGGAAGAAGCAATCAACTATGCAAATTACCTAGTAAATGACACTCCTACAAAGGTTTTAAACAATATCACTCCAGAAGAAGTATCGAGCTCAATTAAACTAGATGTAAGTCACTTTCGTGTTTTTGGAAGTGAAGCATGGGCCCATATTCTATATTAGAAACATAAAGGCGTAGAAACTAAGAGTAAAAAATGTATTTTTGTTGGATATCCTGAAGATTTCAAAGGATATAGAACTCTTCAACCTAAATCAAAAAATGTTATCATTAGGAGAGATTTAAAGTTTTCTGAAAATATATCAGCCTACGAGCCTAGTTCAACAGATGTGCCACCTCTCTCTATCCCTTCTACTTCTGAAAGTATTCCTTCTATAGATGGTGACAGCAAGGATGACAATCCTCCCCCACCTTCATAGGATCCTCCTTTAGCTCCCCAACTTCCAAAATAGGTATGTGCTACTCAGGATGCAGCATGTGCTCTTGCAGGTGATCCTACAGATCAATGTCCTACACATCTCAGTTCTATAGAGCCCCTTCTTTATTGGCTCAAGCTTCAATGAATCATGACCTTGACGCATTTGTAGACGATTCAGGGAATCCATATTTGGATGCTACTATGAATGAATAATATTGTTCATTATTGGCAAATGATACATGGGACCTTTTTCCTTTTCCAAAGGGACGAAAGCTTCTTAGATGCAAATGGGTTTATAGAACCAAGTTTGGACTAGATGGAAAATTTGATAAACATAAAGCTCGTCTTGTTACTAAGTGTTTTTCACAGGTTGAAGTTATTGACTAAACTAAAACCTTCTCCCTTGTTTCCAAGATGAACTCTAACAACCTTTTTATTTCCCTTGTTGCCTCTTTCAAATGGGATATCCACTAAATGGATGTTAAATTTGCCTTCTTGCATGAGGACTTGCATGAAGAAATATATATGTAACAAACTCTTGAATTTATACAAACATACTCCAACCTTGTATGTTGGCTAAAGAAATCCCTTTATTGTCTCAAGCAAGCCCCTTGGGCTTGGTATGCCAAAATGGATAACTTTCTTTTAGATACTGGCTTTTCTAGGCCGCATTCTGACAATATTGTCTACACAAAGAAAGTGGGTAAGTCTCTTATCGTTATTGTTCTCTATGTTTGATGATATTATCCTTACTGGTAGTCATCCCAACCTTATAAACCATGTGAAGTCTAGCCTTAAAAAGCAGTTTGAAATGTTAGACTTAGGACACTTGCATTATTTTCTTGGTGTTCAAGTCTTGCAATCCAAAGAAGGTATTTCCCTTTCCCAGTCCAAGTATGCCTATCGTCTTCTATGCCACTTCCACATGGACGACTGTAAGCTAGTTCCTTCTACCTTTTAGTATAGAGACAAACTTTGAGTCACTTGTACTTCCCCTAAAGTTGATGCTACCTTATATCGTCATCCTGTTGGAAAAATTTTGTATTTAATCAGTACTGGTCCTAAAATTTCCTTTGTTGTTGCCCTTATTTCTCAGTTTATGAAAAACTCACATGAAAGTAATTGGAAAGCAGCTAAAATAATACTTTGTTATGTTTGAGGTATAGTTCAGTTTGGGATTCAGTACAATGTAGAAGCATCTCCTCTATTGGTTGGTTTCATTGATCCTGATTGGGCTAGTGACCCTGATGATCGAAAGTCTACTGTAGGTTATGTCTTTATTCTTGGTTCTAGAAATATTACATGGCCTTGAAAGAAACAAAGTTCTATTTCTCCTTCATTAGGAGAGGCAGAGTATTGTGGCACTATTGAAGGTAGTAAGGAAGCCCTATGGCTTCATCAGTTCCTGTCAGAGTTTGGTTTTCAGTAGTAGCATCCGACTACACTTTGGCATGATAATCAAAGTGCCATTCAACTATGCAAAGATCCAGTCAAAAATAAATGGATGAAACACATTGAACTACAAATACACTCATCTTAAAGTTCATTCATGACCATGTTATTGAAGTGCAATATTTTTCAGCCACTGATCAAGTTGCAGACATCTTTACAAAGGCTATCACAGAGGGGAAGTTTACTAAACTTTGATTTATGGTTCGAGTTCAGGAATTTGTCATGAAGGGGGGATATGCTCTAGTGCCTCATTCTATATCATATTTTGTCATCTTTTTACATCCTTTAATCCTATCCCAAGTTGTTCTTAAGGGGGGGTGTTAGGATATTCTCACACGTAGAAAATAATTAAGTACAACATTATGTAGTGTATAGTTAGGTAAATTGTGTTCCTTTAGTATGTACTTTTTGTAACTTACAATATGAAAGTCATGATATGTTCTAGACATGAAGTGATCTGACGGTTCACTCTCTCCTTAGCATTACTGACAATTGATCCATCGCTTAGCACCTGATAGAAGCCTATGTAAATTTTCTTTCTTTTACATTAATAAATTTCCTAAAGTGTCCATGTTGGCTTAGCCCATGGACTATTTGCCTCTTTGAGGGTTTTAACCATGTCAAGAATATTGGTGTAAACATCTATGATCAGTTTGTGAGTAGTGTCCTTTTTTGTTCTATATAAGGAACTTACCCTATAAATTCGTATAGATAACTAATCATATCAGACAAAAATATATTTTTACGCAACCATATCTCAATTCCCGACAAGCCAGGTTGATGCATTTCTCAGTGAGTTTGAATTTGACATAAAACACATAAAATGGAAAGAAAACAAGATACAAAACACCTTGAGTAGATATGCATATACTTTAACAGAGGTATCTGTCAGTAGTGCAAGCACTCGTCTAGTGGAATAGATTCAAAATTTCATAAAAAGTGATCCTAAATACTTAGAAATTTGTAAAAAATTGTAGCAAAGTGACATTCTCGGTTTTGCTGAAAAATCTTAAAAATTGCTAATTTTCAGAAAAGTATTATATGTAGCCAATGTGATTACACTGAAACACATTATACTTTAAGAATATAATAAAACACCATGTGTAGGACATCTAGGATACCAAAGAATGTTGACAACATTAAGGAAAATTTTAGTTTGGCCAGGTATGAAAAAGGAGGTGGACAAATATTTAGCAAAATGTTTAGAATGTTAGCAAGTGAAAGTATAACAACAACATCCAGTTGGATTTCTAAACTCACTCCCTATTCCTGAATGCCAATGGGAAATAATATCTATCTATTTTATCACTTGGATCCCAAGAACCAAGAGATAGAATGATTCAATTATGGTGGTAATAGATACCTTAAGTAAAGGAACAAATTTTATACGAGTGCAGTCCACTTAATGTACAACACTCATTGCCAATATCTTCATGAAGGAGATTTTTTGGCTACATGGAATACCTAATATGGTCGTGTGTGATAGAGATACCAAGTTTACCTCAGAATTTTGGAGGGCACTATTTTCGGGCATGGTACCTTGGTTAAATTTTAGTACGGAATATCAGCCTCAAATGGATGGATAAAAAAAGAACAAATAAGACGTTAGAGGACATGCTGAGGATGTATGTCATTGATAGGCCCGCTAAATGGTAGGATTTCTACATTTGGTTGAATTTAATGGATGGGAGAAAAATATCCATTAAATCTCCTAGCTAGAGAAAGATATTAAGGATATTAAAAGATAAAGCACTCCAAGAGAGAAAAATGGGCTTTAACAAAAAAAGCCTTCCATAAAAGTGGGACATCGCTAATGGAAAAAATAAGTTATGGAAGAAAGGTATAAAAATACCTATTGAGTGTTGAAAATAGCACAAGAAATGCTAAAAATAGAAATTCTAAAAGTAGCATTGCCATAGATATCATTTCAGGATATATTCCAATTTTAATTTGTCCTTTAATTAAAATTGAGAATTAAAATTCAAATTTAGTCTCACCAGTTGTTTGAAAAATAATTAATTAATACATCTTGAGTTAATTAGTTGGTGAAATTCAAACATGAAGTCTTTGTGAAGTCATGCAACAGTTATCCCTTTGATTGAGGAAGTTATCCCTTAGTTAAGGATATAAGGATGAGTTGTATTTGAGTTGTAATTAGTTAGCTAAGTTAACTGAGTTAAGTCGAGTTAAATTAGTTCCAAACGGTTTGTGGAACTAATTGTGAGTTCAGTCAGTTAATGCATGCATGCATGCAACTATTGTTCTCCAGATAACTAAATATTATCTCATAAATAACTCATGCATGTGAGTTCAGACAAAGACCTAGTTGAGACTAAATAGTAGGGAAAGTGTACTATTAGTTGCTAGAATATTCCCATGTGAATATCACTTGCATGCAGAAGGAATTCATTCCTTGAGGATTGTGTAGATACTACAGAGGTGAGAGTTGTGTGTGAGGTGAGAATTACACATGTTATAGCTGGATCATTAAGGAGAAATAGCACAAGGAAATAGGAGGATTTGAGGATAGAGGAGAAGGCATATGTGTTGTCTATTCTGTCTATGAGCAACAGTGAGGGATTGTACTGAGAGTTGGATAGCTTGAGAGCTAAAGATTTGTGTAATCCCGAGATATTTCCAATTGTCTGATAATACAAATAGCGAGGTTTTTAGCTGATGTTTTCTCGAGAGTATTCTTCTTTGTTTCATGTATGATTGAATCTTCTCCTCTATTATATGTGTTATGTTTGATCTAGTTCAAAATCGATTAAGCTTCCGCAAGTTTGAATGTAGAAGTAGATTAAGAATTTTGCTTTAGTAGATTGCATAATCAGTTTAATCTACAGTGAGAATTTCTACATGGTATGAGAGCAAAGGTTATCAAAGCGGAGAACAGTATAAAAGGAAGGGAGAAGTTTGAAGTTTGAAATTCTTGATTATAGGTACAAAATCGATTTCTTATCACATCTCAAAGTTCACCAATGGTGTTCAATGGCTTGAGACTCAAGTATGCCCTGGATGGCAACTTGAGTTACATAGCATGGAAGGATCACATGGAAGCGGTATTAGAGGACAATGGTTTGAAGGACTTCATTGATGAAGAAGTCCCCAAGCCGGCAACAGCTAATGCCCAAGAATTGGCAGAATGGAAGAAATGTGTGGCAAGAGCGAGGAGGATTCTTCTGCTGGGAGTTTGAAACCATATTGTCTCGAGTCTCCATGGGAAGGAGACTCCATTTTCAATGTGTAAAACATTGAAGGATCTATATCAGAACAACAGTGACCAGAGTAAGTTGGCCCTGAGAGACAAGGTTCAGAAAATGAAGTGTGAAAAGGGTGACACGATCTCTACATATCTGAAAAAGCTCACCACCTTCAAAGAGGGGCTTGGAAGTGTAGGAACCACGATAGTTGATGATGATGTGGTGGGTCTTGCTCTCCTCGATCTTTCTAAGAGTTGGCATAGCTACCAAGACTCGGTGAATAGAAGGGAGAAACTACTATATTGGGAAATATGTGGTTGGATCTGATGTAGGAGGAGATCAAGAGGAGCACCATAGATGGTTCTTCATCTAAGCAAGATGATGAAGAAAATACAGCCTTAGCGAGTAAGGCAAGGAAAGGGAAGTAGAAGGATTCTCATTCCAAATTGGGTTCTTCTCATGGAGGGAAGAAGATTGACAAATCTAAAATGAGATGCTTTAATTGTCATGAGGCGAGCCATTATGCAACTAATTTTCCACTGAATAAGTCCAAGAAGGGATCCTTGGAAGGATCTGAAGGTGAAGCATTGGCCTCTCAGTTGGAATTGGATTTTACCCTCATCGCATGCATGGTTTCATCGATGATGGGCTGTGGTTGGTTTCTTGACAATGTAGCATTATTCCACATGACCGATGATAAGAGTTTGTTCAGTACCTTAGAGGAGAAAGACCTCCAGATGTTCATAGAGATGGGTAATGATGAAAGGTATAATGTTTCAAGAGTGGGCATGATTGCTTTTCAGAGGGAGCATGGAGCTCTCATTACCTTGACAAATGTGAAGTATGTGCCTGGACTGAAGAAGAATTTGGTATCAATCACGATCTTGGAGGACAAAGGTTACGATGTCGTCTTCAGTAAATGAAAGGTTTTCCTTAGGCACATCACCATGAGACAAGTGAAGCATATCGGTTCATGAGTCAAGAACTTGTATGCTCTTGAGGTTCAAGAGGCATGTAAAGCCTTAAGGAGCAAGGAAAATGTTGGAGACTTGCTGGTTGAGAGGGAGAGTAATACCTCTCAATATGCAACTTTTGAAAAATTCTGAGACAATTGTGGAGGAGCCACAATTGGAGATGCTGAGAGGAGACTGAGTGGAGGCATCCACTCATGTAGAGACCTCCAGTAGGGGGAAATTTTGAACCAAGTGGGTAGAAGGATCACATGCAGCCATACATCCAGGCGTGAGGTGGGACAATGTGAAGTGATAGTCCCAAGAAGGCTGAAATAGGGGTAGGATGCTTGAGGTACACGACCTCTTTGATTAGACCTTGCTATGGGAGCCCTGATGAGGAGTAGCAGGATCGGCTAACTAGGTAGAGATAGATGTGAATGGAGTGACAGAGGGAGCTTCAACATCAGAGGGTGTTTCTAGCTCAATAGGGAGGTCATTTTGGAGATCATTACTTACTTCTCAGTAATTGAGTTCTAGTGCAACATTGGGCAGCACGATGCAATATGATGAGAGGAGGTGCAGTGCGGATGCAGTACATCATTGGGCATCACGATGCAACATGCTGAGAGGAGGTGGAGTGCAGACACAATGTTGGGAGATAGGACGAGCAACAACACAGATGCAGAAGCAGGAATCAATGTGATTGATGCAGTCAGAGATCAAAGTGACAGAGGCTAGAGGAGACAAACACTAAAGAGCATAGAGGTGCAGAGTTTTCAATCAACAAAGGTAATAACAATCAGAGAATTTGATGACAAAGGCATCATTCTGATTCAAGTTGGATATTTTTTTATTTATGAAGTTTCTTGAGCAACAACACTTGAGAGAAGTGTTGCATGTCAAACATTCCAAAGGTTTAGGATCAAGTTTGAGTTGAATTCCTTTCTTGTTGAGAGGGAGTGTTGAAAATAGCAACAAGAAATGATAAAAATAGCATTGCTATAGATATCGTTTCAGGATGTATTCCAATTTTAATTTGTCCTTGAATTAAAATTCGAATTTAGTCTCACCAGCTATTTGAGAAATAATTAACTAATTCATCTTGAGTTAATTAGTTGGTTAAATTCAAACATGAAGTCTTTGTGAAGTCATGCAACAATTATCCCTTTGACTGAGGAAGTTATCCCTTAATTAAGGAGACAAGGATGAGTTGTATTTGAGTTTTAACTAGTTAGCTCTGTTAACTGAGTTAAGTCTAGTTATATTAGTTCCAAACAGTTTGTGTAACTAATTGTGAGTTCAGTCAATTAATGCATGCATGCATGCAACTAGTGTTCTCTAGATAAATGAATATTCTCTCATAAATAACTCATGCATGTCAGATCGACAAAGACCTAGCTGAGATTAAATTCAAGGACAATGTACTATGAGTTGGTAGAATATTCCCATGTGAATATCTCTTGCATGCCGAAGGAATTCATTCCTTGAGGATTGTGGAGTTACTACATAGGTCAGAGGTGTGTGTGAGGTGAGAATTACATAGGTTACAGTTTGATCACCCACGAGAAACAACACAAGGAAATAAGAGGCTTGGGGAACAAAGGAGAAGGAATATGTGTTTCTTATTGTGTCTATGACCAACAGTGAGGGACTTTACTGAGTTGGATAGCTTGAGAGCTAAAGATTTGTGTAATCCTCAGATATTTCCACTTCTATGATAATATAGATAGCTAGGTTTTTAGTTAAGGCTTTCCCTAGAGTGTTCTTCAATGTTTGATGTGTGATTGAATCTTCTTCTCCATTATATGTGTTCTATTTGATCTTGCTCAAAATTGATTAAGCTTCTCCAAGTCTGATTGTAGAAGTAGATTAAGTATTTTGCTTTAGTACATTGCATAATCAGTTTAATCTATAGTGAGACTTTCTACATTGAGGATATCAATATGCTTCTTAGTTTTTCTCTTGGATCCCATTGGAAATTGACATGTACTCGGGAACTGGTGGTCAGTTCATGTTTGGGTGGTCTCTGTGTTCATCAAGTGATCTCCTCAAGCAAATCCGGTTGGGAAATCTGTGCACATGAATTTGTTTTTGAATAAATATACATGTTATGTGCTTGAGTTATTGATTTGAATTTGAGCATAAAATATTATATGTATCAAGACTAACTTTGTGTTCTGATTATATTTATAAAAAGTCAAAATTCAAGATTTATTGTTGGGTTGATTATATAGTCAAAATTCAAGATTTACTATGGTTTTAATTAATTAGTCAAAATTTTGCAAAAATGATTTTCTTATTAATTTGCAGTTTCAAAACATGAAATTTTTTTTGTAAGAATAATTAGTTTCAAAAATACGAATTTTGGTATGAAAATAATCTCTTATGAATATTTTTCAATATTTAGTGCTAGGATTAAAGTTAGTACTTATTTTGTGGAAATTCAATATTTAAATATTTGTGGTGGTAGTTAATAAAAAAAAGGATATAAATCTAGAAGGAATTGAATTGAATTGGTCAATTCTAGTTGGTTAGTAACTTGATCTTATCAGAAACTTTAAATTTAAGGTCGTGTACCTGAGGCCAAATGTCGGTGCAAGGTCAAGGGAAAGAGTGTGTAGATAACATTTTTGGTTTCATGACGTAGGTGTAGGGATAAGTGAATGGAGATTTCCAAGTTATGATGACTTATGATTCATCTTCCTATAAGTAGATCAAACCATAGAAAAGAAAATTAACTACTTATGTAAAATGATTGACTGGGAAGAAATTAGGTGACTCTACAAGTAAAATTTAATTGTTTGTGGTTCTTAACATGAATTAATTTTGTTAGAAACAATAGATACACATTTACCAATTGTAAGGTATCATTCAGGATGTGGTTATGAGCGGAAATTAGACAATGAAAGCATTGAAGAAACAGGAAATTAGGTGAACAAGATCTTTAAATTCGTCTCAGTTTTAGTATATGATTTATTGAATTAGTTATCACGACGTAAAAATATGAAAACATCTATCAAAATGAGAATTTTGAGCACTATAATGGTCATCATTTTCTAGTTCATGCTACAACCATACATGGTAGTTTTATGGAACTGATAGCTTGTGTTAGGCTTCAGTTTAAAAGAAAAATAGAATCATATATATCGAGGAATACATCACTTAGTAAGATTATATTTAATGAGAAATATTAAATGACTAAGTCAAATTAAAATAACAATTTCCATTATAAAACACATTACAGATCACATTGAAAAGCAAGTATATGTATTATTGTTTCATATTGTAAATCAAACAAACGAATTACAGTTCCATATTGTAGAGCCATCAAAAACAACTAGAATGACATATTATGAATACACAAAGACAAGAAAAATTAAATTATCATTAATATTGGGCCTTACTGGCCATCTTTGAATATAATAGAAGATTCCATTGATACACAATAATAAGAAGACGATTAAGTAGACTAATCTGACCAAATATCAATGAAGAGTCCACTTAGAATGCATATTCCAACTTATTGATTATACTCTTAGCAAACAAACTTGTCACCTTGAAGGGTTAAATTACATTGAAGCATAATAACCATTAAATCAAAATAACTTGAAGTCGTTATATCATATTTAGCCAGCCATGATAAATGGCGTACTGAATTACAATCTAGAGCACGATTTAAACTTCAAGTAAACTCGAGTGCATAGAAACTTTCAAGTGTTGGAACATGCAAGGTGATGGAAGAGTAGACAGATTGACCTTGGAATCACTATGAAGAGTTAGTCGATGTTGAAGATAAACTTATAGGAGTTTGTATAGGAAAATAAGACTTGTGTACATACCTGCAAAGACAACCCCAAAATCAATGAGGGCTAGCAACGCAAGAAAAAAATAGAAATAAAAACAAAATATTAAATCTGGAGTGAGAAATAAATTACCCAAAAATAAATGTTATAGTTACCTTAAAAACATAATTTTTCCATCTCCTCTCCATCCCTGCCTTCCTAGATCATAATCTATAGAGAATGAACAAGTTAGAGCCTGAAGGAGGGAAACTAGAAAATCTCAAACTTGGAAACAATGTTATATATGCGTAAGTAGGAATAGAAAATCTAACATGAAAAAAGAAAAAAGCAAGAAGTCAAGGTCATGATAAAGCAATTAGGTCACCCTTTCCATGGAGGAACCTCGTAATTGTACCTAAGAATCAACACAACCATTACAATCATCACAATCACTCTTCAGTTTGAGGGAAAACCCGTGAGTACTTGAGGGACAAATATTAATATGTTAAAACTAGTAGTGTTACTAGATTACTAGTAACAAATTCGGTGCTTGGAGATAAGCCGACGAACACACATGGTGGCCTCATCAACTATTGCTAGAGAGAGGCAAACCAAAAACCCTTCACTCTCTATCTGAAAATTCATATATGAGAGTAAGAAAATTCATAGCTAGAGCTAAAAAGAAATTAGAGCCCTAGTATTTACCGAAAATCATATCCACAATGGAAAAAAATTGCCCCAGGAACTACCATTGAAGAAATGTAAAATTTCTAAGAACAACTCAACTTATCGTAGTGTAAATACCTCCAACCATCTCTCTACTGTTAAAAGGTTTAATACTATAGAGGTTGAATCTGTAAACAACTTCTCACCTGGGAGTGCATTTCCAGAATGGATAGTGGTCACATAGAGCATGGGGCAGAGAGGTCAAATGCCTCAAAGTAAGATGGTTAGATATGGTTAGGGTATGGATAAAAAAATAATCACCTTCTAATGCTTATTAACAAATCTACCCTTCCCACACAAAGACCATACATCACCCATGTGCCCTTCAAATGAATAGTGTGCAATGTCGCCATTTGACTTTCTCTTGTGCTGATGGCCATTGGCGCCATCTGGGTGAATGTACATGGACTCGTGTCATATCTCCATGTCTACTTTCTTGCGAGACAAGAAAAAACTACTAGGACATTCAAATTATATGCCATTTAACTTTACAAGTTATGATTGAATGACATTGGGTTGAATAATTGCAAAGGACCCCATAGGTAACATATAAACCTTTAGCTATCAAATGCCCCATTTACAAGCTTCATAGGAGAGGTCAATTAAAACATATATATCAAATAAATAAAACCTATATATAAACATGGTAGGTAACCCATATCAAAATATACCATGTAATGCATAAGAAACTTAGATATGGAGTAACCTCCTACAAGTAAATAGTTCATATATGTATTTATGCTATGAAAAAATAAATAAATAAATAAATTATAAGGTACAAAAGGGAGATTTGACAGTGAGAGGGAAAAGAAGGTTGGAAAAGGGTGAGAGAGGAAAATCATGAAGAAATATTGGGAATGGGAGCTAGTTGTGAAGCTAAGTTTTCTTCTATAGGACATTGTTAGAGAAAATAAAGGATGCTTCCCTAAAGGAAATTTTGTGTTGGTACAAGATGGCTAATGTTAGGATAGCTACGTAATATGTGAAACTAGCTCGAGGTGCGATTTGATTGTAGAAAGAACCACTCTCATTGGGTGAGAGTAGCGTCTTTACTCATTTGTACTTTTTTGTGTAAAGCTCAGTTTGCATTATTCATATAAGTGTTTATAGTGAATTGAGACATTTTTTCTTCTGCTATTAATGTAAAACTCGGAAGAAGTTTGTGTTGAAGTTTATGTTTCAAAATATAGGTAGAGACAAAAATTTAAAAAAAATGTTTATGACAAGTAAATCTATATTTATGTGACTGAAATTTTTTACTATAAGAGGAATAGAAGTAATTTTAAGTAGGACTAGTGTGTATTGATGGAAAACAATAGATAATAAATATGACCAACACATAAGATAGAAAAATCTAGTAATTGTTGAATTAACACTTAAGATGCATAGATAAACTAATATGGATATGAAAAATAAGTTGCAAACAAAATAAGATGGAAAATAAATAAAATATCCTCCAAGGATTTAATAAAATTACATATATGTATAAGATATTTATGATTTTTGGTAAAAAAAATCCTTTGAGAATTTGATAAAATTACATATATGTGTAAAATATTTATGATTTTTCCTTAAAGTAACCCAATAATAAAAAAATAATATATTATATTTCATTCTCTTCTACAGAAAATAAAGGCAAATTTGTCCATTACAATCACATTACATTGAAAGCCATGTAGCTTGAAACCCTAAGCCATACAAGGATTTGAAAGGGAAGGGTTTCAGCTAGACAATAGGAAATAGCTCATACCCATACTGGCGTAAACTCATATATATAAATATCCATGATAAATTCTCGCAAAAAATAAGAAATTGTTGCAAGTTATAGCCTAGACCAAAGTGTGAGAGATCAAACCCTAGGATTATGGTTTTTCTCCACGAAAATAATCTTTCTATCCTACGGGTGCATGAGCCAACCTGGAGAAATTAGTGTAGGCGTAAGTGAAGATCTGAAAAACAACATTTTTTTGGGTTCAAATTGGATAACCACTGCAATAGAACAATATCACAATAGTTTTCGACCATCATAAAAATAAAAAAATAAAAACAAATTAGAAATAAATTTATTGTACATGAAGGATAAATAAAATAATAAACCCTAGAGTTGGGGAAAACCATTACATATGCCTTGTATGGCCATGGCTACTATCTGCAACTAGGAGTTGAATGTGATCCAAAAACATAAATTGAAAAGAACCACACAAATGTCATTAAAGGGGATGTAAGGAAAATATTAAGTAATTGATAAACTAATTATTATGGAGTCTTCAATACTGATAGTTTATACCTACAACTCGAAGGGTGGTGGTCAACTCTAGAAAACAATCCCATTCTCCTAATTTGAAGTCGAGACCCATGTCAAAGTTGATACATTTCTTATTGTAATCCCTCATTATCTAGGCATGAAATAAAGGAAGAGTGTCAACCGTTTTTTGTGGCAATAAAGACAAAACCTATGATTCATAACTCCAGAAACCTAAGCCCTACAACAACAAAAACAAAAATACCATTTTTACTTACACAACTGGGTTGGTAAGTTGGGTGAAGGTGGAAAGCCATATTGTTAGCAACTACCATACATATACGAGACTCGAAGGGTGATATGGGGCAGAGGAATGGACAAACAATAAAACCCTAAATCATTCCAGAAAACCAAGTGGAAAAGCCATATTCCTCTGAAAACATCAATGAGAATGACGACGTGTCATGGCATGGGGGTATATGGTTACCTAACCATTGATGGGTCCATCCCCACCGTGCATGCTCATACCCAAATCATACCATATTTCATTGTATTATGGATAAATGAGAGACATTTGGTGGTGGAGCCATGTAGTTGAAAAAGTATAGAATAACCAAGGGTTATCACATACATTATTCAAATAAAAGCATGTATAATTATTCCATAGATTTCATAATTACGTGGAGAATAAGGATTTTGATCAGTAAATATGTATGTACGTACATGGGTTGCAAAGGAATAATATTAATTGTCATGTTTTGAGAAGAAACATATAAAAATTTCAGCATCTCAATAAGAAACAAAAATAATACATTTATGTGCCCATGCCAAGGGAGATAGGAAATCTATTGATGACCATTCCTTTTTACATAACCCTTGAATTAATAATTAAAAGAGTAAAAGAAATTTATTGAATTATTTCCTTTCTAGATATTTAAAAAAAAATTGCATGAGATTTTTAGTTTTATCTATAGGACTATTATAGGTGGTATCAACACTAAAGAGTTGAACACTGTGACCTATTTAAGGGAAATAAATAACAAGATGTGATGTGTTTCATAGAAAATAAGAATTGGAAATATGACAATCTTCCCTATAACGCCTTTTTTACACCTTTAGATGAATCAAACCTTGAAATGTGGGTGTACTTAGGTGAAGAACCTTGATCCATATATGCCATGTTATTTGAAACAATGCAAAAAATGAGGCCATAGGTCACCAACATAAGGGATGAAAATGGACAATTGATGAGAAATCAAGAGAGAATCATTAAGAGTCTAATTGATAGGAAAAATGAAATCTCCTAAGACCCAATCCGAGATAGTGGAAATAGAGCTGAAAAGCACACATGGAGGGAGGCTAGTCTTCCTTAAAAAATTCTTACAGCAAAACTGAAATATTATAGTGGAACAAAAGTAGAAGAATATGAGAATGTCTCTCAAGGAAAATCATTTAAACTATTAAAAGAAAAAAAATAGAGTTACAAGGGGAGTTCAAAACTAAAAAACCCCCAACGTTTGATGGAGAATCATAAGAAGGAGTTAAGGCATAAATATTGAATATTGACAAGAATTTCATGAAATGAGAAAAATTTGAAGCCACACTTATCAATCTACCATATTTAGGGAAAATAAATGTTATGGTGTGAAGAAGTTTACTCTGTTCATGAGACCAATTAGTAATAAATAACCTCGGAAAACGTTTAGCAACATTTTAGAAATATGTATCTTACTGAACGATATTATGATGAAAAAGGAGAGGAGTAGCATGATCTTTGATTGGGTTAGTTGACGATGGATGAATATTTTTCAAAATTCACCTCCTTGTTGAGGTATGTTTCTTATATAAGGAAAGAAAAGGATAAAGTACAATGATTTATAAGTAGGTCACAATTCTCCATGAAATAGAATTTAGATTTTGATAATCCTAAGAATTTGGATGAGGTTATTTGTAAACCACGGATTTTCTATTAGTAGTCAAAATAGAAAGGAGAAAATAATAAATATTGGACATAGAAAAAGGGATATAAGTACCAGCCAAACAATAAATGTATCAGTAATGTTGGATCTAAAAGTCTTAACAAAGGACAATAGATTAAAAGTAATCAGAAGGGTCAGTAAAATTCCTTGAATGGATGCAAACAACCATAAGCATCAAGAAAAGTCAGTGTTAGTAAAGTACAAAAACCATTGATACAATGTTAGGGCTGCAAAGAACCACATTATCTTAGAGACTGTCTTGACTGAGAAAAGAGAGAGTAGGTGGGAAAAATTCAAGAGGCATCTACAATGGAATATGTGGCAAGATGTTTACCCAGAATAACTGTTTCTTTGAAAGAATGGAAATCTGAGCATCATTCTACAATGATTTAATTATAAGATAGAATATGAAATCATGTTGTTTAAATTTTAATAGACCCCGGGGAAAGTTTGAGTTATAGTAGCCAAAAATTATTAGAGTTACGATGATTCCAAGTCAATAAATTTAAAGGCTTTAGACTGGTTCAATTGGCCACAAGAGCTAAGAGAAAAGTGACAACAGGGGTTATGAAGTGCTCAGTAGAGTTGGCAACAGAACCAAGGGAGATTAATCTAAATGTTCAACCTTTAGGTTCTGATGACATCTTAATAAGCATGGATTGGATGGAAAATCATGAGTCTATCATAAAATATAAGGATATTATTATCAGTTATGTCATTAAAGGAGGTTTTAGGCTATAAATTCAAGAAACAATAAGACTTCAAGTGTAATGACATATTTTAGCATCACAAATGAGGAAATGCATTGAGAAGGGATGCCATATTTTCACAGTCCAAGTAGGATATTCCAATTCCAGAGAAAAGCCAACAACTTGGAAAATCTACCTGTGATTCAAGATTTTTTAGATGTAGTCCCTTAGGAGATTCCAGGACAACCCCCTAAACGAGATATCAATTTTACAATTGAACTAGTTTCAGGGGCAAGGTCAATATCTAAAATAGAATATCACATCAGTATACCATAATGAACTTACATGAAAATCTATTTTTAAGAACTGTTAGAAAAAAAGTATATTCACCAAAGTGTTGTGACCATGAGGAGCCCCTGTACTTTTTTTCAAAATTAAATATGTCACCTTAAGATTATGTAATGACTATCGACAATTGAATATATTAAGAATTAGAAATAAGTATCCACTAGCCTAAATCGACGATTTGTTCGTTCAAGTTAGTTGTGAAATTGTACTCCAAAAAATTGATTTGTGCCCAAGATACCATCAAATATCAATTAAATAAGAAGGTATTTGTAAGATTGCATTTAGGATGTGTTATGGGCACTACGAAATTTTGGCCTTGCCTTTTGGGCTTACTAATTGCCCATCCACATTTATGTGCTTAATCAACAACATATTTCACCCAGACTTAGACAAGTGTGTGCTAATCTTTATCGATGATATATTAGTTTACTCAAAAAAATTTGAGCATAAACAAAACTTGCAAATAGTACTACAAACTTTGTGAGATCATCAATTGTATGTGAAATAAAATAAGTGTAAGTTAGTTAAAGACAAAATACCTAGCTTGGGGCATTTCATCACCCAACAAGGGATAGTCATGGGCTTGGGAAAGACAAGAACAATTATCGAATGACCCATTCCTACGAATGCTTTAGACATTAGAACCTTTATGGGTTTAGTAACCCACTATCATTATTTTATAGCAAATTTTTCAAAAATAGCCTACCCTATTACATCACTACAAAAGAAAGGAAATACTTTCAATTGGACCCCACCATGCCAATAACTTTTTATTTAAATAAATCATTTGTTGACTACAACCCTATTTTAAGAATTGAAAAAACTGAAAAAGATTTTATAGTTTATATAGATTCTAGTTAGGAAGGAGTAAGAATAATTCTAATGCAAGAAGGATGGATAATAGCCTATGATTCCAAGATACGAAAGGAGCACAAGAAAAATTACTTCTCTTATGATCTATAATTAGTAGTGGTTGTTCACAACTTAAAGGTATGGCGCCACTATCTCTTAGGGAAGAAGTTTATTCTGATGATGAACCATAGTAGTTTACAAATTCCTTTAAGAAACCCATACTTAATGCCTCACAAGCTTAATGGATCACATTCCTAAGTGAATTTGACTTTGAAATTAATAATTCGGAAGAAAAAGAAAATAGACTAGTGGATGCCTTAAGTAGGATGATGAACTATATTTATGAAATTTCATTTAGTCAAACAAAAATAGATTTTTTCATATTAGATTAATGATACAACCTCAAAATATTGAAAATATCAAATTTCACTCTATAAAATCAAGAAAGAAAATAGTCATGAGAGGAAACTAGGATATGATAGTCATAATGATGGCTTTTTTATTTATAAAAATATAATTTATTTACCATATCTAAAATATATCATACCACTGATTTTGGACGAGTATCATAATAAACCTTATGTTGGCCACCTCGGGTACCAAAAATTAATCACGGTTGTAAGACACAACTATTTTTGGACTAGCACGAAGAAAGAAACAACTGAATATTTGGCCAAGAGCCTAGAATGTTAGCAGGTGAAAGAAAAGCACCATCATCCAGTAGGTTTTCTTCAACCTTTACCCACGTGTGAGTGGAAATGGTAGACAATCTCTCTAGAATACAGTACCGGCTTACCCAAAAAAGAAACAAAATGATCCAATGATAATTGTGGTTAATAAATTATGTAAAACTACACATTTTATTCCATTTCAATATACTTATAAGGTAGTTAAAAATACTCATATATTTAATGGAAAATATTTCTTGCATGGCATGTACGTAAATCAGTAATTTCTGATCAAGATGTAAACTTCACTTCAGATTTTTGGAAAGCTTTATTTACAAGATTGGATACCCAAGTGCAATTCAACAATGGTTATCACCCAGAGACTGACGAGAAAATAGATAGAGTAAATCAATTATTAAAAGATATGTTAAGAATATATTTGATGCAATAACCTACCAAATCGAAAGAGTACCTCCACCTGGTGGAATTCACATACAATAACAATTATCATGCTTCTTTATGAATGATTCCTTTTGATATGGGCGATGATTGAGGACTCCCCTTAGCTGGAGATATCATGGGGAAAAATTAGTTTTGGGGCCTAACATGTTAAAAGAGATGGAACTTAAAATAAAGAAGGTACGAGAAAATATGAAGGTTTCCTAAGACTTGTAGAAAGCATATGCTGATAAATTGCAAACTTACCAAGAATTTCGTGTAGGGTACCAAGTTGATGTAAAGGTTAAACCAAAGAAAAGAATGTTAATATGGGTAACCTATGTGAGACATGGTCCCTGATACTGTGTCACCATTGAAATACTCACGAGGATTTGTCTTATGGCCTACCAACTGGCTCAACCAAGCCACATAAGTATACATAGTGCGTTTCACATTTCCTTGCTAAAAATATATACATGACCCAAAACATTTTATTGACTAGAGAAATGTTTAGTTTTAAGTAGAAAGTTGCAAATAAATTTTTAAAGTCTTTTTTAATTGGTATTTAACAAAAAAACTAATTTGTGTTATGTAATTTTTTATTTAGGTCGAGCGAGATCGATAAATACTGGTTAAGACATTGCACATACTAGGGTAGAGAGAAACTATGCCACAAACGTGAGCAATCACCTAGGTTAAAGTTCAATCTAAGCACTTTAGCAAAGAAAATGATACTAAGGACTATGAAGCTTTCATCCGCAAGGAATACCCCGACTTATTCTATTCAAAGGGCTAGGAAATACGAAGGAAGGCATTTGGTATGGGGGGCGAGGATGTAACACCTCCACTAATGTGTAAATATTTATTTATTGTGTAGTTAGACTTATTTAATAACAAACTGTGGGACGCATGTTGAGTTTCGAATAGAAACATTGGATGTACATAAATAAATTTTTATTTAATTTTAATATAAAGAAGGTATGAGCCTATCCATGGGAAATTACAAAGTAAAAATACAGTAAAGAGGATTTCACATTTCAAGAAGTTATGGGAAGTTTGAAAGAGCCACTTTCCTAGCTAGATTTCCTATCCTAAACGATAATTATCTTATAAAAGGAAAAGAAGGTTGGAGGAGGGTGAGAGGGGAAAATATCAAAGAAACCTTTAGAATGGGAGCTTGTTCTAGGAGGACCCATAAGTACTAGTTATGAAGCTAACTTCTCTTCTTTAGGTTGATATCAGAGGAAGGGCACGACATTTCCCTAAAGGAAACGTTGTGCTAGACCAACATGGATATTGTTAGGATAGTCTTTTGAGATATGAAACTGACTCATGGGGGGCGGGATGGCGGGGGGGTTTGAGATTGATTACAGAAATAATCAGTCTCATTGGTGGGAGAAGTCTCTTTCCTCCATTGTGTTTTTTCATGGGAGAATCAATTTACATTATTTAGATAATGTTTACAATGAATTGAATTATTTTTATTCTACATTTATGTAAAATGAGGATTTTTTATGTTAAAGTTTATTTTTATGAAATTACAAAGAGACAAAAATCTAAAAAAAATAATTATAGAACAAATAGATCTATATATGTATGAATGAAATTATTTACTATAGAAAAATTCAAATTAATTTAAAAAAAGATTGGTGTGTACCCATGGAAAACAATAGGTAAGAAATATTTACCAATATGTAAAATAAAATAATTGAGTAATGTTGAAATAATAGTTAAATTGCACAAATAAACTGATATTGGTTTAAAAGTTAAGTTGGAAACATAATAAACTAGAAAATATGTAAAATACCTTGAGATGGTTTGATAAAATTACATATATATGTGTAAACTCTTTTTGTTATTTCCTTGAAGTGAAGAATAAGTTGAAAATAATCTATTGCATTTTGTAAATCATGGGTTTCATGCTTATGTCTTTGATGACTAGGTTGAGCATCCATTATATGATCTTAGGTTTTCCTTGAGTCATAGTGTCATTATCATTTTTTAAAGCACCCACTTGGACCTTGTATCAAAAAAGAAAAAAATATTTTTTATATTTAGGAGTGACTAGGTGATCTTTGAAAGAACAAGTTGACTAGCTAGTCGAAGTCAGCCTAGAGTGGGCTTGGGGAAGCCACTTGGAAGGTTATTTAAAAGAGACTTCAACCTCCATTAAAGAAAAATTCAATAATACTTATTTTGTACATGGTATGTAGTTAGATAAGCATGTGAAGGATGCTAGAAGAGTCATATGAAAGTACAGTCTACCCTAGAAGTTTTCAATGTTTGAAATATGCAGAATTTCTAAGGTTTTCCACAAGTCCTAAGTTGTTGAAATAGAGAATTCGAAGCAGCAGAAATGAATATTGGCTAGTTGGTCGGCTTCTACCTTGATGGGAGTTGGAGATATTGTGTTAGGTCTTAGAATTTTCCTTTGAAAATTAATAACGAGAGAAGTTTTGACAGATTTTCCCCTTGATGGGGTTTTTTCCTCAGATGGAGCCTATATCTTGTACTCAAGTTTTTTTTTTTTTAATTTATTTTTTGATGATAACGTGATCATAATTGAGAATAAAACCTTAATATCACAAGTAAATTCCATGTAAGAAAAACATTGTTTCCCTAACCAGCGTAAACCCGATGTATTAAAAAAAGCTAGGCGAGAGATATTCCTCTAGAAGCATTGGTCAGAATGAGAGCATGTCGTCACCATTGGGGTAGGTGGTTACCCTAACAACCAATATATACACCCCCACTGTCCATAATCACATCCAAATCATATCTTAGATCATTACACTATGGATAGACGAGAGACAACTGGTGGTGGATCCATGTAGTTGCAAAAGTATACCACAAAATAACTAAGGGTTATAGCATAAATAATTCATATAAAACCATGTATAATTGTGGAATATATTTCACACCTACGTCGATAATAAGGATTTTGATCAAATTTATGTAGACTGAAAGGTCTTGTTGTAGTTAAATATATATGTATTTACGTAGAATGCAAAGGAATAATATTAATTGTCACGTGTCGACAAGTAACACATAAATTTCCAACATTTTAATAAGAAAAGAAAACAATAAATGTATGCATAAATGCCAAGGAAGTTATGCCAATTATTTTAACATAACCTTTGAATTAATAAATTAAAAGAGCAAAGTAAACTTATTGAATTATTTCCTTTTTGGATATTAAAAAAAAAAATTTGCATGACAAATTTTACCTTCATCTATAGGATTGTTACAGTTTCATAATTTGAGGCCTTTTTCTTATTTTACATTAATATCTCTTCCATTCTATTTTTGTTTGGTTCACTAAAAATGTGTGGCTAATGTTTTAATTTTGCTTTGGAACATTTTCAATGGATGTCTACAGGCATGTAATCGACCAAAATTTCTACTACCAGTTTGAGATTAGCATATGCATGTGTTTTGGGAAATGTTCTTCCAATTATGACATTAGTCATAACTCTTCTATTTACGAATCAAAACACATTTATCCCTTCAAGTCACATAATTGAGGGCGTACTCGTTGCAATTTGTATTTTGTTTTACGAACTTGTTGGAAACTATTTATTGTTGTAGGGTGGAAAATGTTAATATCCAAAACCTATGTGGTCAAGCAAAGATAGTGGGCACAATTGTGTGTGAGGGGAACAATGTTGTTGAAATTCCAATGGTTTGGCCTCCAAATTGTCAATCCACAAAAACATATTCAAGTGGATTACCACAAGTTTTGACATTTTGTTGTCACTACCATAAACACCCTTCAAAATTTTCCTTACACTTGAATTTTGGAGCTTGCTTATGGTCTCGTGATATTTCACCTCTAGTTATCCACTTTCACTTCAGGGTTGGTTGATGTTTTTCTAAGTGACTATGTCTTCTTCCAAGAATCTATGTGTTGAAGTCACTTTCTTGAACATGCTTAACCTTTTGATGCATTGTCAAGCACACCCTCTTCAGGCAAGTTCAATAGTCAATGATTACCCTTGAGGACACATTGAGCATAATCTCTGGAATTAGTGCCTGCACAATCCCTAAAAACATTTATTGTGAAATGCCCAGTGATAGTAATTGCACAATTCTCAATTATAATCACTATTCAACCCTTGTTTCTAGTGATTGAATAGTCATAAAGATAGTGACAACACAATTATTGTTGAGACTTAGTACATAATATTATTTGATAGTGAGCATGCAATCCTCTAAGTGAGTCATTCTCCTGCTCTTAGTTGTGATTGTATTATCATTCAAGTGAGTTTCTTCAATTGTCGCATTTGTGTGCTTTTTCTTTCATAAGTTTAACGTTTACTTTCGTGACTATCACTTTTTATTGCTTTCACTTTCACAACTGTCAATTTTACATTCTCCTCGCTTTAGCATGTGTTTTTTTCAACTGTTTAGGTTTTGAGTATTGTTGTTTTAACTTTTTCTTACTTTCACAAGTGTCTCTTTTAACTAATTGCACTCCTCCATGTGTTAAACATTAGCACATCACTAGAGTCATATATAGGAACTCTTCTATAATAGATGATCTTATATTCCATAATCATAGGTACTATGCACATTTCCATCGCTTAACACACTTTTTGGTTGCATTTGACCCCTGAATCATAAATCATATTCTAAGTGTCACAAAGTTATGTTTCAATTGTCACACCTAGAAATAAGTGTTGTTTTGCTGTCATTTTAAGGTATACATGTTGATTTTGGATTTCAATCATTACCTTAGCTTATGTTAATGTTATCTAAATGTGATATAATTTTTTAAGTCTTATTTTCATGTTTTGTTCTCTCTTGTATTGTTGGTCCTAAACATAGTCATTTTTGTGAGCACTCACTCTCTATCTAACTTGACAACTTACTCCCTCCTAGAAATGCACATTATGCTATCTTAAGTCACAGAAAAACACCCTTTGCTCCTGAAACGATACACGACAAAGTTATTGCCTCAAAGGACTGTGTGTTGTGTAGTCACAATGCTCACACATTGCCTCTTATCCATAAACACTGCATAATATTTATCATAGTCAATGTTCTATTACACAGTACATCGTCTCAGTCAATTGTCTAACTTCATTGCCTCCTTGACGTGCACAAATATGCAATCAGTTTGCTCAACCTTCCCTAAACTACACATTGCAAAATCAAAATTATTAAGCCTGCCTCACTGTGTCATTGTCTCCATCAACCACGCAATTCTATCATCCAATCCCTTAGCCACTTCACATTGCATAGTCATAGTGACTAGACCTTCATTACTACCTCTCATAACTGGGCAATCGAAATCATAGAGCCTACTCTGTAGTCCTACACTTTGTCCATGGTTCAATCTGTGAATTGAATGAATTTGTTAGACTAGGAGATTTTGAGACTCATGTCACATTTTCATCAGTGAATTTCATCTATAGGTACTATATCATGATATGAAAGAATGATGCTCAAGGAGGACGCCAAGGAGATCTTTCAAGAACACAGTTGTGAAGCTGAAGAGACAAAAATACTATCAAGCAAGAAGATGAAGGGACACTCAATCATGATAAAAGATTGAAGTTCAAAATCATAAGGAAGACTTCATATCGTCCAAGCTCTAGGAAGATGAAGATGAAACACATGCAAGACTTATCATGAAGATACAAGAGAAGTTAGTAAGGAGAGGCTACAAGAGAGCACTTGTGAAGAAGAAGCGAAGCAAGGAGCCATCATGGAGGACATCAAAGAATATTTGACCAAGATAAATAAATGGTAACACATCTACACCATTTGGAGGGTGAATATGAAGAGAAAGCAAAGATCCATCGTGAAGAAGATACAAATATGGAAACTAGGGGAAATTCTTGGCTTGAGCACATTATAATGGAGTTCCATTTCAGCAATGCCAAGTCATGACTTGTCCAAGCGTCATAAAAAATTCATATGTGTCAATGTATCTCACCACATCAATTATGCAATGTAATTAATATATTTCTAAAATGAGAATGTTTGGATGACCAAGGGTCCCATAAGGAATGTGAAAATTGAGTAGAAAGTTCTAGAGTAATTAGAACTTCGAAGGTCACATAGTAATTTCAAAAGGAATACTAGGAGCTCAGGATGGATAAGGGAGGTCAAGAGTCACATCCAAGGTGAAAAATCACCTAATTTTTTATAAATACACACTCATAGGTCAAGAGTGGGAACCTTCTGACTTTGTAATTTTCACCTTGGCTTCTCTAGTTTTACTTAGGAGAGAAGATCTTTCTTTGGAGAAGTAAGTGGTGACTTAGTATTCCAATATTGGCACTAGTGTGCCAACATTGTGCTTTTATATCTTTTCATTTTCAATTAGTATATGAATCTCTCAAAGCCATCGTAATTTCATGCATATGTCACAAATTATTGTAAGACTACTCTAATATTGTTTCTTGTATATTTTTACGTTAACACATACTAATGAAAATGAACTATTTCATTGGCTTTGCTATGGACCTCATTTAATGTGCATGGTTACTAGTTTAATCATCATTTTCGTCTTGCAAACTAATTTGGAGGTTAATCAATGATTCTTTTATACTCTTGTGTGTCTCTTCTAGGATACTAATATTACTTTCCATCTACACACTCACTCTCTCTTTAACCTTATGTGAAAGTACCATATATGCATTACAATTGTATCCCTCATAATCTTATCTTAGTTTATTATTTCAAAGATAATTTTTATAATCTCTTATGTTGATAATTATACCTAAGGGTAATTGCAACTGACCATATTTCCAGTTGGGGCTCCTACTCTAAACATTGTGAGGTCTAATTTGGACTTCATATCAGAGAGACCATCTTGGTTAATGAATTTCCACCATCGTCAATAATTTTCAATATAAAGAGGGATATATGACAAGTTGAGCCCGTTGAGTGAGTTTTGAATATCTCATCTTGAATGGCTCATTGCCAAATCATACTTTGAGGATGTTTTTTCTAATATATCCAATATTGAATTTTTAGTCCCCATGGAAATTTTTTAAGACTTTTCTCAATTAAGGTTTGATGGAAAGGGTGAAATATCCAAAGCTAAAAATACATGTCATTTTCTCACATTATCAGGATGTGTCATGTAAATTATTCACCCTCACTCTTGAAGGCCGAGTTAAACTTTGGTGTCATACCTTACTATTTGCTTCCATTCATTCATTCAAGAAACTCTTCAAGGCGCTTTAGCAATCCTTTGGTAGGTATGTTTACTGATATTTTTTTAAAGGAATTAATAAGCTTAGAATTAATTTTGATGAATAAGAAGGGATTTTGCTAATAAACCTCTTCACCTGTGTTATGATATTCCTAAAGAAGATGAGGATTCAGGTTTATTCAAAGATATTTTTTAGCACTTGGTTCAAATCTCTTTGAAACATTTTGAATTTGAACCCTTGGATGATTTTTCTCACCCAACTTTCATTAATCATGAGACACCTTTAATATCATAGGAGGAAGCCATTGTTCCTTTTTTCCTTGTCTTCCTCCCTTTTTATTGCCTAACAAGGTAGTCTCTCATGTTATTATTGAAGTTGTGAAATCTAAAATTCAAATTGTTGATCATGTTCTTCCACCCACTTTTGCTTCCCATAGTCACAATGTTTTTCAAGGAAAAATTCAATTTTCTAATAAATTAATAGAGCCTGAGGTGGAGGTTGAACCCTTTATTTTTCAAGATCACAATGCACATAATTGTAATCCTCAACCTATTTCAATTAAGAGTGCCATTTCTTTAAGGTATATTTGTCATCATCTCTTTTCTATATCTCATGTCGTTTTTTAACTCGATTCACCTTATTATTCTACTTTACGAACATGTTCTTCAAATACTCTTGAAACTCAGTTTGTTGGTCCAAATTGTGATCAAGTACAAGGTGGTCATATTTCATAGCTAGAGGAGCATAAAGTTGAAGACACTTTTGACTCGTATTCCCTATTTCAAGTTCCTCTATGTCAAAATGATGCTTCTACATTCTTTGTTGATCAATAATTTCAACATCAAGCTAATCATTAAAATGAAATCAAATCCATTAATTAGAATGAATCATTGAGAAACCATAACCATGTCAAAAAATAATCCACTAACACTAGTAGAAAATGGTGAAATTAGTGATTAGGTGACTAAAAACGTTAGTCAGCACAACTTTTCCAAGTGAAATACTACCAAAAATTAGCAATATTAAGGGACCCAACTAAAAACGACTAACATAAATTACTATTTTAGTCACCAATTAAAATATACAACTAGATAATAAGTAATACTACTAAAAATGACTAACATAAATGAATAATTTAGTCTAGGAAAAAAAAATATGACTACGTAGCAAAAACTACAATAATATGAATTAGTCATTTATGTTAGTCATTTTAATTGCGTCACTTCAAAATTCTAAACTTACAAGTCATAGAGGATTCAAAGGTTGTTCTAGATTGGATGAAAGGTTACACTTCCTTATACCCTTCTTTATTGGATCAAAGCATGATTAAAATTATGAAGCTTATTAGAATCTTTAGGGTCATATCATTTGATCACATACATAGGGAATCAAATTCAAAGGTTGACAAATTATCGAAAAGGGGAGTGGGCCAA